>JAEMOT010001347.1:168636-204161 GCA_019297695.1 Apostasia ramifera | reverse complement strand
ATATATTCATTATATATATAATATTTTAAAATATAATATTATAAATTTATTTTTAAATTTTATGTATATTTTTAATCTTATTTTTTTAATATAAACTGCTATAATATAATTTTATAAAAAAATTTAAGTATCTTTTAAAAATTTTTAAATAGGTATGTTTATACACATATTGAGTTAATTTTGAATTAAATTAATTATATTTTGAGTAAATTAATTTTAAGTCATAAAGAATTATGTAAAATATAAGTAAATTTCTAATAATTTTTAACTTTTACAAAAACATTATGACCACTACCTTCCTTTGATAAAGCCTAGTTAATTTCGGCTGCTGTTAAATAGGGACCTAATTGGAACATCTTAGAATCTATATGGACGCTGGGGCATAACATAGGTACCCATTGGTAAGTTAACCAAGTCTCGCTGTTAAATAGTCAGCAGGAAAGCGACATTGATTAAATTATTGTAGTAATTATGAGATCCCTAAAATCTTTATATATTATACGATAAATTACCCCTGGGTCTTGATGAGTTTCTTCAAATTAGTTTGCAAATTTTAAAAACTTTTATGCAATTTTTAAAATTAATTTAGTGCTTTAAATTGATTTATAATTTTTAGAATTAATAGCAATTAAATTCCACTAATTTGGGCATATATATATATAATTAGATCCCTCTAATTTCTAAATTAATCAATCAAATCTTCTAATTTAAGGTAAAATGCTAATAGACTTTTAATAGTAATTAAAATACATAATAGAGGATATTTTCTCTTATTAATAGTTCAATTTAATCTTTACCTTCATTTAAAATATTAATTTAGTCTTTAAATTAATCAAATTAATTTATTATTTAAAAAAATATTTTTTATTGATTATTTACTTATTATTTTGGACTTATTTAATTAATTTAAAAATAAGAGGGACTTAAATATACATAAATCTAAACTACAGGAACTTAGTTGATATTAACTCTAATTTTTAAAATCTTTTATGTAAATTTTTTAGTTTGATTGAGCCTGCAAACTAATCTCTCAATTTTTTTATTAAAATTTTTTCTCTGTCTGATATTTATGCCAAAATTTTTAAAATTAATGAATTATTACAAAATCCCCCATATCAAATGTTATTGAGCAATTTTTTAAAAAAAAAATCTAAAAGCAATACTTATATATATTATTATAAAATATAAGTTGAGTTATGACTACTTAACTGCAAATATGTAATTATTTCTCTTGAATGTGACACTTATTAAAAAGGCATGAGTATGGACTTATATGGAAAAGATAATTGTACTGACTTATTGTCGTATTAGATAAAATTAATTGATAATTTGAGCAAGTTTATGGATCAATTTGCCAATTCAATAAATTATAATAGAAGATTTTTAGCGCGACATTGAATTAAAATTAAATGTGATTTCTTCGAGATTACGCATTTGCCTTAACTAGAGCATATAATATGTTATTTGATACGACAGTATCCACTGGCAGTTTTCGATTGTCATGAGAATAAAGATCCCTAAAACAGATACGTATACTCTAGAGGTCTTCACACGATATTTGACTCAACGATGTCCTTTTAATATGCTTACGGAGGGCTGTACATGAGAGATGACAATTTCTAAAGTTATAAAATGCAGCTGGGGCATTGTACGAGAAATTACGAACTCAAAAAATAAAAATAAAATAAATTAAAAGAGAAACTACTCGTTACTTACATTTGCATTTATTCTGTCCACTTGTTATTTTACTTACTATACAAACCATGTTATGCTTGTTTATTATTTACTGTTTACATTGTATTATATTATTTTCTTATTCGTCATACATACTTAATTGAAATTTATATTATACATATTTAATTGCTTGTTCTTATTGTATCATCTTATCATGCTATTATTATTATTAGGGATAATTACATCTAGGTCTTTGAGTTTAAGGCTTATTAACACACAAGTTCACGTTTTTAAAATTATAACATCGGGTCCTTAGTATTTAATAAATTATCATATGGATTTTTTTTATTTTTTTTTATTACAATTTTTTAAAATTACTATTATACCCTCCCCTCCCTCTCTCCTCCCGATCTGGCGCCCTCCGGCAGTCGCCAGGATCGGGTGGAGAGAGAGGGAGAGGTCGCTCTCTCTCCTCCCGATTCGACACCCGCGCAGCCGCCGGCGGCTTCACGCCGCCGCACAACGACTGGCAGTCACCGCGCGGTCGGCAGCGCACTGCGGGGCTGCGCAACACCATTGGTGGCCCCGCATTCGGCGACTGCTTGACACCACCGGTGGGCGTCGGATCGGGAGGAGAGAGAGGGAGGGAAGGGTATAATGGTAATTTTTAAAAAAATTTAGTAATAAAAAAGACTGATATGATAATTTATTAAATACTAGGGACCCAATGTTAAATTTTAAAAATATGAATCTGTGCATTAATAAACTTTAAACTCAGAGACCTGAGTGTAATTATCTCTAAAAATTATATAAATATAAAACAAGATAATAATTATATGAAAATTTGTATAAAATATGATATATGTATATATATATACACAAAAATGTAATGTATATATATAGATTTATTCTTACAAAATCATAAATAAATATATTTATATGTATATAAATATATGAAATTTATATAAATATCATTTTTAAATGAGTACATTATGTTTAAATAAAAGAGAGAAAACAGGTCCTAAGGCCACGTCAAGAGAAAAAATATTTATTTTTCAAATTTAATGAAAAAAAAATTTATTTTAACACTAAAAAATATGTAAAATATGAAATACTTTCAATTCTAATATTCGTATTTGTATTGGATATAAAATAAAATTAATTTTTATAATTAAAATATGTTAAGCAAAAAAATTATCTCGAACCAAACGAGACCTAAATGTGCTTTAAAATAACTGTACTTTATATTACAATACTAACATATTTCAATATAATAATTAATTTTATTTCACATCATTTATAATTTTTAATAAAAAATTATTTATATCTAAATTTAATTTTAATTTTATTAAAATTAAATCTTACAAACAAATAAACCCTAATTGTTACCTTTAAACAGGCACTTCTTCATTGCCTTCAGCATTGCCATCACTATTGAGCTTAGTTTTAAGTATTTACAATAATGTTTAATTACTCTACTCATTTATTTTGTTAATCATGAATATAACTTTACGGTCTTATTTAAAATTATGCTAAAAAGTAATGGCTTGGTAGCCACGGCCAAAAAATTTTTTTTTAATTAAAAGATATATAAGTTATTTTATATCTAATTTCATACAAATTTTAATATTAAAATATTATTTTATTTCATATTTTATAAAATTTTTAAAATATTAATCTTATTATATATTTAATATAATTTTTAAAATAACTAATATTGTTTTTTGGCATATAAGTACATCTCAAAAAATTCCAAAGGAACAAATGCTTTTCAAGATTTATTATTTTTTTTTTTTTTCGAAAAATAGCAGTGCCATAGAACTATAATAAAGAAACTACAATCAAGATTTACTTTTCAGAAAAAAGCTTCTCAAATTTTTCCCCCAAACAAGCCCATATCTTTCATTTACACCTTATGCTATCAAAATTCCTTGCTTCAAGCCCACAATCTCCGCCAGGTGGGTCCATTTTCGATCATTCTGTTGCTATAAAAAATACGATGAGATTTCATCTTAAGGCGAATGCAACAATATCATGACATATTGTCGTCCCCTGAATCACAACTCTTTTTAACTACTCACTTTTATAATTTAAATTATGTCCCGATTACGTGCCAGTCCAACGCTATTCTCATGTTCCGGACTGATGCTTTAGCGCTTGGCTATTGATTACACTCATAATTTTGTTAGTCACATCACTGTTAGGTTATAATCAATTATTCTAACTGTTAAGTATTATATCATTCTTTGTTGTTGCTTGTTGGTATCCATGTTTGCTAAGGACAACTCTAATCATTCGTATCGTAGGGAGCTTTTGGACGTTTGGAGTAGCCGTCTCGTCCTAGCTATGGTGCTATGCCTTCCACCATGATTCGGTACATTGTATCTCCCCGATTGTTAATAGGGTTTGATGCTGACATGAGGCACCATTAACTCTTGCATTCGAGTCACATTCTGTCCTTGCTATTGACATTTTAATTTGTGGTTGATCTAGAAATGTCGATCTTTTGTTTAAATAACTTCGTTGTGTTGCTACTTGCAAGATTAAAAAACACTTAGAAGACATTTTGTTCAATGTTATCTTCATGTATTATTATATTATTTAGATATCTTGACATTTAAATGTTATTTTTAGAGTAATAATTTAATAATTTTTTACAAAATTACCTATATATATTGTGAAACTAAGCAATCATTTTCACAAGATAATAAGATATAATATCAATATAATATCAACATAACATATAAATACATTAAATCTCATAGTATTAACTTTCAAATTTTTTATTATTAAAAAAAAATTTCAGTTTTTGCTTTGAAAAGAAACTCAATTTTTGGTGCTCAGCAGCCTATCCCATTTTCTTTTGTGGCATCAACTTAACTATTTAAAATTTGTATTTCAATTCAATTGTTAGGTAATACATAAGATGGTGATCAAAATAATAACATATTTTTCTTGTATTCGTTTCTATTATATTACTCATGTAAACAGAAACTTTAATAGTGTCGCTAATTACCTGAGGCACTTAACTACACTAGTGATTTTGACTAAGAGAGGAGAGTGCACCTCTCTCTTGATTTTCATAACATCTTTAAAAATAACATATTTTCATTATACAAAAGTCCAACCTCAGGCTTAATTTTCTTGCCCAACCTTTTTTTTCTTCTTTTTTTTACCCCAAATACCACAATTCCCCTCACCTTAAATAAAAATCATAGCGGTGTGGACTTAAACCCGAGATTCCTTTGGTTCCAAGTATGCCCGACCTTCGTTGGATCAGGAGAAGCTCTACTTTTCAATAAAAAATTACAAAAACATGTATCAATGATAAATCTAATTTACATTTATAATATGATCAATCTTTTCACAACTTAAATCTGACCTGATACTGTAGTTAAGCCAAAAAATAAAAAGAGGAATCAAGTCTTACTTCTACTACTAAGCACACAATAAATTCGTACTTAGTCTAGGATCCCTGCGAATAAATTGGGTTAAAAGTTGAGCTCATTACTTCATTTTTGGGTGCCTCACCACATTATTATTCTTGCCAATCTCTTTGTACATTTTTTGGGGATAACAATGAAGCGTACAACTCATAGGGTACTATTACGGTTGTCTCTCCCTCTTCGTCGAGATCGGGTTTCCTCATCTTTAACGGGAAATATAATCTATTGTGTTTATGGATGTCCCCAACCCCAATAGAGTTAGAGCAAAGGCACCATGGAGTGTCATGCTAGAGCCTTTATTATTATCAGGTCCTATCATATAGGATTATGTACAATAACAAAAGTCTCTTTTGCTCGAGCAAGATATGCCTCCCGTGGAGATCTTTTATAGTTTTCCGCGCTACAAGAACTTTGCTTACTTAATAAATAATATATAAGCTCTCCTGCTGCCTATGCCAAAGATCTAGTTTTGAGCTAGTATCTTAGTTATCTCCTATATAACATAGCACTTTCACACCTTGGTTCGTGATTATTTACTCACTTTATTAGTTGCATATAATGATATGAAATTGATTTGTTACATCGTGATCTATACAGCAAGTGAAATTACATTAAAAATGATATATAACAAGTGAAATATCATTAAGCATTACATTAGAATTTTTTTTTTGATTTACTCCAAAACATCACAATTTCCCTCTTTTGAACCTAAGACCCATGATATATAGACATTAGACAAGCTCCTTCTCTACTTGGCTAAGAAGTCATCACAATATTATATTAGAATTTGAGTTGAATAATAAAAAAATTATTATTTATTATTGCAACCACAAGGATTCTTTCTTCAGTATATACTCACAGTTCACGGGAGAGAGAAACATTTGATCCAATCACAAGGACTCTTTCTTCAGTATATACTCAATAGCTTCCTCAACGGTTTCTACAACCTAGAAACATGAAAAGAATGAGATGGAAGTGCACGAGTCTGAACTCTGAAGAACTACAAAAAAATTAAGAACCTTGCAGAAGAGAAAATAATGATTTTCAAATAGTAAGAAAAAGATAATTACATGCAAAATATAAAACAACACAATAGAAATATAATTACCACTAAGTAACATTCAAGTTAACTTATATACAAATTATTAAAAAAATTCCCTAAAATTTAATTTTATCAAATTAATTACTGAATCTATCAACAAATCTAACTATATGTGTGAGTATGATGAGGAGGAAATGGACCAAAAATAACAATGCAACATGATTAGAACCATTGTTGAAATGTTCTGAGAGTTTTGAGGTTATTGAAATGATAAAAATTTTTAAGGATTTTGATCAATATACCATCTTTGTAGTAGATATTATCTCTATTTGTATATATAATCAAATAACAAGATTTGATTGTTAAGTAACATGATGCTTTTTGTGATGTTTTCCTAGCCCAATGGGAAATACCAGGGAGTCTTAAGTTCAAACCAAATTTTCAAGTTACGTAGAGGAGATTGTGTTCAGGGATGAACTAAAAAAAGGAAATTACATTTTGTACGGGTTACGTTGATGCTTGCATCTTAAATGGAAGAAAAAGGATGATATTGACTTCCCCTACAGTAGTATATATGATGAAGGATATGATAAATAGATATACAACAAACTGCAGATCTGCATGACAGGCTTGTGCATTTGACTCAATGAAAAATGTAGTTGGCTTAGTTTTATACTGCTGTAAGAACGAGTTCAACACGCAATAGATTTGTGAGATAAATCCAATTTCTGAAGCTGATTTTGTTGCGGTTTGTAAAAGAAAAAATCAATAGAGAAGAAACCAGAGCAGAGTAACATCTAAAGTGCGGAATTAGAGCTTACGCAGTCCGCAGGAAAGTTTTCGTGGTTTTGTTTACCCTTGAAAACCCCTGTTCTTGTAAGGATGGAGAACCAAGGTCGCCCTGCCTGTAAGCAGGAATGTAAATAGTTAAATTGGCAATTATACTCGAAGCTCGAAAATTGCTGGTCTTTCACTTGAATTTTAATTCATAAGGAAATCAAAGCAGAATCTACAGCTTGAATTAAATTGATCCAGCTTGAACCGACTCAATACATACTTAAGTATATGTTTTAATATTTCCCTGAAATGAGTTTTTTTTCTCCCTGAAATGTGATATATTTTAATATTTTCATAAACATTAGGTATTCAAGCGTATGTCTTTTGGCAAGGTTTGCTATGTGATTACTGAAATAAATTTAAGATATAGATTGACAGGTAACAGGCATATACATTCACAGATAACAGAATTTACACGATGTGTACAATTAGCAGTACATGTTTAATTCGATATATAATGACTCAAAATTTGACTCAAACTCAAATATTCTTTAATCATCGCAAGTTAAACTAGACTCCAAATTGAAAACATCAAATTGGAGTTGAAGCCTTCTTAGCTCAAATTTAAATTGATGCCAACCCACCTGTATGTAACATTATTATCAATTTTCTTCAAAATTTAACATGCCTCATATAACTGTATAACTGGTCCTAAATACAATAGATTAAGAGGTGTGCTTACTCATTTGAAAGATAACAATTGATTAAAAGAGTGACAAAGGTAACAACTAGGTTCAAAAGTGGCGAAGCAGACTTTAAGGATGGTTAAGGGATCACAAATAACCTATCCCTCACATCAAAAATGACGGAAAAATCATATGGCATGTATTTAAGGTGTTATGCCACCATATTGAGAGATGTCTTTTGAGGATAAAACTGTAATATTACCAAAACTCCACTAATATAATTATAATCTCCATTTAGGTAATATGTGATAAGAAATAGCATCATCTTTGGGCTCCTTCAGTAGGTGATCCAATCAAATATATCAAGTTAGACAAGATCGATAGGCGATCAAGTTTTCATCAATATAATCTGCATCTTACCTTTGCACTTAAATATCACAAGAATTTTATGGAGCATGGAGTTATTTTCTATGGATTTACCTTTGCGGCACCTTGGATATCAACCATAGGATTATCGCCAATCATGTAGATCGTACTGAATTGATTCACATTTGAGCACCCTAGAGATACCTTGTCACCACATAAGTTTGATGCAACTTGTGTTAAAACAACTTCTGCATTCTTGAACACAACTGGATTTGGTTTTCCAAAAGATGTATACTGCAGAGGATTGTTGTTCACACTGCAGTATTAAAATAGGCATCTAAGCTACCACATATTTTCATGATAGTACTATGAATGAAGCAGGAGTTTGAGTGACCTATTGAAGATGCTTTCCAGTGCTATTCTGAAGGCACCCATTCCCAGGCGTTCGGAAGGAAATGCAGCCTGCATCAACATCATTATGTGGAATTCAGCTTAATTTAACCAATTTCAGCTTGTATAACATTCCTGATAGATGAATCTTTTTTTTTTAATGAAGATAGATGGTGTAATGAGATCTTAATTAACAAAGCTTTCCATCACCTGATATTCAAGATCATCTGATGCAAAATATAAAGCAGGTTGGTGCCTACCTGGAACACCACCACAGCTTAAAATGTCACAAAGGACCTGCACGATCAGGACTGCAATAATTATTTCCAGTAATGTTATAAAGTATTAAAAAAAGCTCATTTGAACAGTGGCATTAATTCAATTAGAATATTGCTCTTTAAAAATTTCTTCAAAACTTAGTTAGGAGGAAAAAAAATGGAAAACAATATCTTCAGGCGATATCTACAGGTAATTATTTCCAGTAATTTTCAAAACCATCCAATATCTTCGGGAGTCTGATGCTGATTGGCCCGGTCCAATCCGCCGCAACTGTTCTCCCTTGTGGCCATTGTTGTCTGATGCAGTCCCACTATTTTCACTGCTCTCCCTTGCCATTGATCAATTGCTTAGGCTGCCACCTAGTCTGAGTAGGATATTGTTTTTACACTACTTGAGGTTGGGGCCTTGTTGGCATGCTGCTTTTCATGCCTTCCGCCACTAGTATACTGCTGGCCCAGAATTCCTGCATCACCCCATTGAAATCCATGTCTCGCTGAACCTTGAGAACTTCTCCTACAAACTGGCCAATTCTCTCTTCCTTACCTGCATTGCTTTGTGGATTGATGGTTGCCTCTTTTGATGTCATTTCGCTTTTATTAGCAACTGTCGTTCCCACCTACTGGAAGGAGGTTTCACTACCTTCAGCCTTACCTGTATTAAAAAAATTCTGTTGAGTTGGCGTTCCAGATTTATTAGGATATTGGTTATTCCTGTGTCCAACTCTCCCACACTCAAAGCATAAGTATGAAATACCAGCATACTCAAAAAAATTACTGGTAGAAGCAGCTTGCTGAACCATGAATCCAAGTTCCAAGTCGTAGTGGATCCCTCATGTCCACTTCAACGTAGACTCAAGCATTAGGTCCCTCTCCCTGTTCGCTGCAACTGATCAATCAACATCAGTGTTCCAGCTTTTTCGACAATCATATAGCTAAATTCGTAGGACCCCAATGATGTAAGGGAGACCGGGGAATCTGCTTAAAGGAATGGAGGTAACAACACTCTAGGCCGGAATGACAATGTCCACGTATCAAGACCAACCGCCTGCTCTGTACTAATGTCCATGGTCCTCCAAGCCACAAAATATTCTTGTCTTCCTCCCAAGTAAAATGCGCTGCCTCTGCTGATTTCCATCAAGCCTCCACTCAATTTTATCTAGTGGATTTCTTTCTTGAAGTTTGATAATCAATTGGACAATTATATATTTGGTATGCACAATAGTAGTTAGTTTGCTCATTTGAAAGGAATTAGTAGCCTTGCCAAAAATTTGGTGGAAACAAATAGTATGTCATTTATCCCTTAGTCTATTTGCTTATAAAATTGGCATTGACTCTTCCAGTTGCCACTGCAATCGTAAAAAAGGATATTATAAAAAGTATACTGCAGAATAAAAGGGGTGATTCTTGGATAGATGATTGCTTTGTTATATTTATTGAGATGGATGTACTCAATAAAGTAGGTAATGAGTTGATTTTGAAACGCTTTCAAAATATGAAAATTCATCAAGATTAATTATAAAATTATTTCACTGCATTTAAAGTTTAAAATTTTAAAATATTATTTTTATAAGTAAGAAGTTTGAATCTTTTGGTATTTTGTAATTAAAATAAATTTAAAATTTTATAATATTGTTGTAAATAGTTATTTGAACTCTAGGCTCTGTCATTGCTATGTATATACCATGTTTGGATTTTCTTAACCATAGTTAAATTTGAATAAATCTTCACACTTCAACAAACATCAAATGACCACATCCATTCAATCCTATAAGTTCATTTAAATTTGAAAGATCTAAACCACTGAAATAAACAAATACAAAAATAACTGCTCTCCTCCTAAGTCAAGCACTTATCCTTCTATGATGCTAGCAAAACTATCACCGCTTGAGTTTGCCTACTTTTTCATCTTCTAGCTTGCAAAAAACTCCGCTTCGATCTTCATCCTTCCCATCGCCACCTTCCTCTGCCAAGCTTACATTAACATCGACGGCTTCAGCTGGATACATTCCCATAGAGGTTAGCGTCGGCAGCATTGTCACAAGAGTTTTCCCCCTCTTTGAATGCAAACATAAGATTTTAGGCTTTAGTTTAACATCCCTGACCATTACTAGAGCCAATGGGACCAAATCATCGACCTCTCAAAGGTTTTGACCTTCATCGGTTTTGTCATTATCTCCGTCATTAATAAGATCCTTAGCTGAGAAATCTCTAATCAAAGAGAAAAAGGAGAGCGAAAAAATTCAAAACCCTAGATGAATACACAAAATGTAAATTAGGTGAAAAGGAAACGAAATATCTTTTTTTTAATTTAGTAATGGAAGTTAACTCATGTGTGCAGATGTAATATTAGCCTGAGTTGTGATATGTGAAATGTAAGTTAATAAAACTACCTGAATGTCTCTTCCCCAATCAACGGGATCACTAACAATAAACGTTCCTTTAACTGCATCTAAGTGTACATTGTAACTAGAGTATGATTCCTTTACGGTGCTTTTCATCTCATGTGTTTGCTTAACACTCCAGCTCTTGTAATGAGAGAGGGGGTCAATGTCCTTGAAGAATGATGCATATTCGTCAATAGAAAGAACTTTTCTGCAGATAAAAACAAATTTTAAATGTGCCCTTCCGTAGAAGTATGCATTTACCATATTTTGCATAAATTGGGAAAAGCAACAAAATAAGCTTCAAACTTTATTCTTACTTAAACCCATATTCTAACATCACTTCAACAGGCTGCCCTTTACCAACAGCAACAACAAGTTCATTCTCAAATCTGTCAGAACAGATACCAGGATCAAGAAGATTAGATTATGAATTAAGACATCAAAATTTTCAAATGGCTTCAGGATTACCAAAACACAAGCATGTAATGCTCAAAAATTCATGGAAAACAGAGTGCTTGTCATGATCCAGCGACGTAACCCTAAAACTTTATGCATAATTTGTGAAGAAATGCCAGTACCTGCACACCAGATCTCTAAAAGGCGCATGCCCCTGGACAACCTGCATAATAACCATAATAAAAGAAAAGGCTTTCTTGAATGCACATATAATATGAATGTTCAAACAATATATGAAGCAGTTGTAATCTTAGATTTGCCATGCATTGGTAGGCTGATGCCATTCTGCTAATGGAATTTGACACGGGGAAGCAAACTTCAATTATGACAAGGTTCACACTAAATGATTCATAGAAATGCCAGTTAAGTTTTTAATAAAATAAAGGTAACGGCAGTAAGGTGATTCATAAAATAACTTGTTTATTTAAGTCAAAAATGTTGCAGGGTGAATCTGGTGATATGCCTAATATTACAAGACTTCTTTGAGTAGATATAACCTGTACATATAGTTTTTCATGAAAGTCAACACAGAAACAGTCCATGCACCTGCAGCGGTGAGATTTGAACTCCCAAAAGACTGCTTAACTCAGATGCACGTTTGGATTCGGGGACACCACCTCCTATAGTAGAAGCACGATATAAAAAGCACATTTTTATAACAACACTAGAAAATGACCAGAATAAAGAATCAAAAGATTATGGCAACAAAAAGAAATTGCAGATATAAATCTAATGTATATTGACATAAAACAATCAATTTGAAAATGTCTAAAAGAATAATAAGTCAAAGTAGAAGAATGATATACAATTAAATATGACATTGCCGTATAAATCTGTTTGAAGAATACTTAGTTTGGTGGCCTTACAAGCGCTGGAATTTCAAGCAAGCTATATAAATACAAAGTGTTAAGTATGCTGTGCTAACAAATTAACTCAATTTTCTAGTGTAGAAGTTTTCAATTCTCATTAGTGATGTAGGATGCATATCGAAAATTTTAGAGAAGAAAAAAAAACTTATTATTAGGATTACTTGTGTTCGAAAAATGATGATTTTGCTCAGTAAACTCGACTTCAGGTAGAGCTCTTATTTTCATTATCTGTGATTTTAAATGTTTTCTTTTCAACCTCTTTGTTGTTATCATCCAAGCCTTCTTTTTCACTATCGACAAATGTACAAATTTCTCAAAAAAAAACATCATTTTCAGCATCCAATCTAGTTCTAAGTTGATTTGACAGATTTTGTGTTTTATATTGTAGATTTCCAATAGTAACCTCCAATGCACAAGATCATAAGAGTATATACCAATATGAGAATTTCATCTTCTTTAATTTTCTCATTAAACAATGGAAGAATTTAATTTCTTCGCAACGGTTATGTCAATGAATGCAATAGAGGGAGGCAATGGAAGTTGGCAGTTTGCCGAATGTGCAAGCCGACTGCGAAACTCACCCGATTGAAGAGGAGTCATGTGAGGCCCAGTAGTTAAGCGTCTGTGGTCTTGTCAAGAATGTTGACTTTGTAAAAACATTGAGCCAGAGTTCTACCATAATGTGAAGCAAAATCTATATTAAAGGCTTAACATGAAATGATGAATGTATAAGGAAAGAGAAGAAATATAGAAGAATAAAAGGAAGACTAAAAAATAGGAGAGAAGACAAGGAGAAACAGGAAGAAAACCAAAGATTTTTTTTTTTGAAAAGCCAAAGAGAATTTAATTCATTCATTAGATCTCATTAAAATGATATGGGCCCTATTATAGAACTCTAGTCCCATCAAAAAAGAAAAATTAATGCTAATAAAATAAAAAGATCAATAATAATTCTTTTTTTTGAAAAAAGTAACCTCCCTAAATTCATAAATATTTAAATTCTAATAAAGGTATATTTATATTTAAAATTTATATTCACCACCCTCCTTTAATAATTAAATAACTAAATAGCAATATAGGATTATCCAAACCGACCTCCTCTTCTAGATTTTCTTAAAAAGTGACTCAATCAAGCTAAGTAGTGCACTAGCTCAACTATGCAATAACAATCATGTAGTATATGAATTACACTGTGAATGGTTACATTCATAACACAAGCACGAGCAAGCATATGTGCACTACTCTAATTAGAATGTGTAGATGTATGCCCATGAACACTTCAAGGGAAATATTTAGATCCCTTGATTAGCAACGATGTAAATTTAGTAAACATACAAAACACAAAGAGAGAGCACTCTTAATTCTCTTATCTTTAACCATGCAATATCCTAACTTAGACAGTAATATATTGGTGCTAAATCCCATCATGGGTTAAGCTTGCCAACTTCGGGCAAACGAAGGGGGATATTATTTAAAAACATAATATGACAAGAACAAGTTTACTTTCAATATGGATAAAAAAAGAACATCCCATATTAATCAAATTTGTTATCTCCTACAAAACACCAACATATTTTAGCGAAAAAACTAGAAAAAAAATATAGCTCACCATTTGTCAAGAATATATATGGAACCTTCAAGATGCCTGTATAGAAGAAAAGTATATGATCGGTATGCTTTTTGTGTGAAGTATAGATTTTCCAAGTTCATAGAATAGAGAATCTTATTTACAAAAGAGAATGCTCAGTATGAAGGAATATTTTTGTAGACGTGTGAATGACAGTATTTCTTGATGCAAAAATACCATAAATAGAATGTAAGAAAAGCAATTCAAGCATCTTCAAGAAAATAAATTAATCAGAACAGTACTCTAATAATTCCATACTAATCAGATCTAAGAAGAAGAAACTTAGGCCATTAGTTCTTCTTCTTTGCAATGCCAGATATTTTCTGTTTTTTTTCCCTCCAATGTCTTCTCCTTATCCTTCTAAAACTTGGAGTATTATGGCTCTCTGCACTAACTCTTGTAATCAAAATATGAACATGGTGTTTACAGACTCCAAACAAAACCTTTAAAAACATAATCTAAATATTTTAAGATATGATACAATTGGGCTTTCAATGCAAAAATCAATGTGCTTTTGTTTCTTCTTCTTTCCCTTTTTCATGTTCATTATCCGCTCAGAAGGATGCCATCCACTCAATTTACTATTGACGAAAAACCACATCAACAGATACCTAAATACTAGATTCACAAAAAAAATTAGAGATAAGGAAAGTCACTGAAAATCTCAAATCGATCATAGTGTTAATGGACAATTTCATATGAAAGGAACAACAGGGTTTAAGAAACATTAATCATGTAGAGACTATAGCTAGTTTACATGGACAAAGCGTTAAAAATACAGATAAAAAAAATTCTGAGTTTGATTGAGATTTTGTAAAAGCCCTAGGCCTATGAAGCATAAATGAACATTAAGAAGTTCACCTGCCAAGTTAGCAAACTAAATCCGAGAAAGATAAAATTATTCTGAATTGTAACATATCATAACATGACAATTAGAATTCCACATAGATGATGGAACAAAAAATTCTAAGCAAAACAATAGAATGAAAGAAAAGTCATGAATAGTATGGAAAGCAAAAAAAGACAAAACACAAGACACATTCAAATAATTACATCAAACTGCAGAAATAATTATTTTGGCAAACATTATATCAAAAATATTGTAAACTAAAAATAAACAAGAACGATGGCATGCTATAGCGTTGAATTACACGCAAATGGATATGTGATCATTTGGAAATAGAATTATTTGAAATATCAGTCAGACATCCATAAAAATTAAGGGACCTTTTGTAATTTTCTTTATTTTATATATTGTTTTTTTCTATGTAAAGGAGGTAGATTATTGTAATGAATAGAAGAAAATTTATTTTCCTTTCCGACAAGGAATCAAAGCTCGGTTAGGGCTTTGTTTTTTGTCTCCACTCAATCGACTTCCGAGGTTAGACCTTCCTATTGCCTTACATAAAGGTAAGTGTAGCACCGTTCAACCTTTATTTTCCCACTTGATATTTGACCATTTATCTCTCTCCAATCAGCAGTTTGCATTGTTCTTGTCTCCGGTTTCTATTCCTAAGATATATCAAGAAACATTATCAAACCTAAGGTAAAAGTAGGCTGTGGATGAGAAATGTTGGCTCTTACTAACCAACATACTTAGAATATTGTTTCACCCCTTCTAGGAGTTCATCATGTTGGTTGTCATTGGGTGCTTACAGTTAAATTTTATCTAAATGAATCTACTGATTGCTATAAAGCTCATATAGTTGCTAAAGGCTATACTTAAATCCACAGTGTCGATTACCTGGAGACAATTTCACCAATTACTAGACTTAATTTTGTTCATTTGTTATTTTCATGGAAATTAATAAGGGGTGGAACAAGGAACAGGTGAATATTAGTAATACTTTCCTCTATGGTGACCTTATCGAAGCAGTCTACGTGAAGCAACATCCAGGATATGTTGTTCAAGGAAAGAATAAATTATGTAAGCTTCAGAAGGCCATTTATAGTCTTAAACAAAGTCCTAAAGCCTAGTTTGATAAATTTTGTAAAGTTGTTGCTGAATTTAATCAATAAAGCTCTTCCACTGATCATTCCATCTTCATTCAATAATCATCATTTGGATTCGTTATTCTAGATGTTTATGCGGACAATATTTTACTAGCAAGTAGTGATCATATAGGTATTAGCGAAGTAAAAGAGGTACCTTGAAAAGGCTTATGTCATAACAGATATTGTAACTTTGAATTATTATCTTGGTATTGAAACTGCATATGGCAAAGAATGTGTTTCACTTTCTCAGACAAAATACGTTATTGATTTACTAGAAGAAGTTAGTCTTTTTGGATGTAAGCTAGTTTATATTCTTATAAATGTCAGTAGTATTGGTTATGATAATGATAAACTTTCTGATGATCCTTCTTATCCTCTTATTAGGAAGTTGATCCATTTGATAGTTACTAGACCTAACATTTCTTTTATTAATAAAGTTGTAAGTAAGATGTTTTGGAAAGTTTTAGAAAAAAAAGAAGTATGCATTATCTATATTCAAGTTATCGAAGACATGTATAAAGGGGTTGTTACTTATGTTTGAACACAAAATGCTTTAACTAAATATTTTTTAATTACAATTGAACTACACCAAAATTCAACTTTAAGCTCATATAATTTTGCATTAGTTATGGAAGCTCTGACTAGACACATTCAAGAAACAGCACCTTAGTGTATGCTTTTCATAGATAATATTCTCCTTATTGATAAGACTAGAGAAGGAGATAAGATAAAACTCAAGTCATAGAAAAATACTTTACGATCTAAAGATTTTTATCTTAGCAGATTAAAATCGAATATATGGATTATAAATTTAGTCAAGATAGAAGCACTTGTATTGGTGAGATAATAATTAATGATCAAATTATCAGGAAGAGTGAGTGATTTAAATATCTTAAATCAATTATACAAAATAATGGTAAAATAAATAGGGATGTTATCAATAAAATTCAAGTACGATGACTAAAATAGAGAAATACTTCTAGTATGTTGTGTGATAAAAAAATTTCACTTAGACTCAAATGTAAATTCTATATAACAATTATAAAATCAGCAATATTATATAGTGTAAAATGCTGGCCCATAAAGCAAAAATACACAAATAAAATAAGTATTGCACAAATGAAGTTACTAAGGTAAATAGTGGATATACACAAAAAATAAGATAAAAAATAAGTATATTGGCAAGAAGATTGAGATAGCCACAATTGAGGATAAACTTAGGAAAAATTGGCTAAGATGGTTAGGACATATAAACTATAGGCCAATAAAAGCTCTAGTAAGAAGAGCTGAGTTATTAAATTTTACCACAGTTAAAAAAGAAAGGAGAAGACTAAATAAGACATGACAAAAAAACTATCAGAAAGGATATCATATATTTGGAGATAAATTGAGACTTATTATTTGATAGAGCGCAATAAAAATAAAAGATCCATATAACCGACCTCGCTTAGTAGGATAAAAGCTTGATTGTTATTGTTGGTGGTGTGATCAGTCAGTCTATGCAATATCCAAAAAGAAAAAAACATTGGGAGGTTGTTATTAAAATTCTTATCTAAAAAAAGCACCTGGTAAAGGATTATTATATATGATGCTAACTATGCTGGATTAGTCTTTGACAGGAGATTTACTTTAAGTTATTGTATTTTTGTAGAAAAAAATTTAATCACTTGCAAAAGCAAGAATCAGAGTGTTGTGGCTAAATCAAGTACAAAATATAAACATGGTTTATGGCACATATTATATGTGAGATGATGTGAATGAAAATACTTCTTAAAAAACTTAGTTTTTCTATTTCTCAACTTATGCGCATGCATTGTAATAACTAGGCTCTCATTTAGATTGCTAACAATCCAATTTTTCATAAACATACAAAACATATTGAAGTTAGTCGACATTTTATTCTTAATGCTATTTTGTTTGAAAGGATATCAATTATGCATATCTCATCTAAACAAATAGCAAAACAAAGCCATTGGGTCCATCCCATTTCTCAGAACTATGTGACAAGTTATATTTGATGAATACCTATGCTCCAGCTTGAGAGAGTGTTAGACGTCCATTAAAATTTAGAGACCTTTTAGCAATTTTCCTTTATTTCATCTATTGTATCTGTGTACGTAAAGGAGTAGGATTATTGCTATGAACAGAAGAAAATTTATTTTGCTTTCCGACAATATCAATTATTTTAGAGCATTTCCGTACCATCGTCGCCATAGAGCCTCCTCAATGCCAGAGGAGAACCGCCAACAGGGTCGCCGCCTCGAATGAGCACCCCATCAATGTCGAATGCAATACCAAACGGAGACCTGCAGATTGTCTACCGGATGGCTCCATCAGCGGAACAAATAACGATAATGGAAGCAAACAGGAGAGGAAGGGTAAGGTACTCGAAAGGACCTCCCAGATTGCGGCCATAGCTGGGAATACAATCGGCGGAAGCGCGACGACGAGGCCTTGATCTGCGAAACCCTAAAAACGGAGCGAAATCTCATTTCGTCCTGCAGTCGCCGTTGAAAGGAGTAGCCGCCGCCCTTCGATTGCAGACACTCCGACCACGGTTATACAATAGGGTTTTCCCGGTCTGGTTCGATTCAAACTGAAATCCAACTGGATCGAAATAATTTAATTAGAAATAAATTTTATTAATAAATGAGTCAAAATTTATTTATAAAATAAATTACTTGAATCTGATGCAACTTAAATTATATTTAATTCAAATCCAAGTTGTTTGTTAAATTGGTCAAATTTGATAACTTATACTTCAAATTCTTGAATTTAATTCGAGTCAAATATTGCTTGGTGGGTTATTTTTATCTTATTTCATAATTTGTAATTGCATGTGATATTACTTTTATTTTATTTATCTCAAAAAATTATAATTTTTTTATTCTACTTAAGATTATTACAATGTCATTGCACATGAGATTCTTACATCAAGATAAGCTCATTTTTATATCAAGATAAATTCAAAACTTGTCAATTTTATTTTAGTCAAATTTTTCAAATTTTAATAAAATAATATTTTAAAAAATTTAAAAAAATAAATTTTTGAGTTAAAAGTCATAACTCACATATATATTATAAAGATTATTTACAGATATCATTAAATCAAATAATTATTTTTTAAAATAACATAATATAATATTAAAATAATATTAAATTAAATGTCTTTTAGTTCACAAATAAAAAAAGTTATAATTAAAATAATTTTGACAAAAAAATTTAATTTATTTAAAAAAAATTAAAAAATATTTTATATCTTATTTTATTTAAATTTTAATGTTAAATAATTATTTTATTTTATATCAAATATAATTTTTAATAAATGAATTACTTTATTTAATTTTTAATATAATTTTTAACTAATTAATTCACTTTATTTTATATTATATATATTTTTTTAAAATATTAAAAAAATAAATTACGTTATTTTTTATCCTCCAACTAAACAGGAGCCATGGCTTTCAATATACGAGCAAAATCCAAACCGAAGTAGAAACCGTGTATAAAACCTTGGCCACAAGCTTTCTCATGGCGGCATCGACTTACATAGCCAGTATTGCATCCTAGCTCTGTCGCTGAAAAGATCGTGTTTTTTGGCAGCTGTAGTCCTTCGCTGATTCCACTCCTCGGCCATGGCCCTGTACATCCGCGTCACCGCCTCCGCTGCCGGCGTTCAGCCGCGCCGTGGTGGCCGGAGCACTTCTGCTCTTTTCCGGAACCCCAATCCCAGCCCCACCCTCTTGCCTTTTCGGGTTCAAAACAAGAAGATCAACCACCGGTCACGCTTTCTACCCCACATTCCTGCCGTGGCCGAACCTTCTGGTAACATCTGCTGTACCTATCTCGTCCTTTATGATCTGTGTAAGGGGAACATTTTGCCTGGCTCTAACTTTTGATCAAATTTAGATTCTGAAGCTTTTTTTCTTTAATTTGTTCTTTCATTTGTGGAGTTTTGTTTAGATTTCTGAAGACTTCAGTTCGGATGCATGTAATTGATCTGCGGTATGAATTTGAGCAGGGAGTTTATTTACAGGGAGTTCCAAGGGTATCACTAATTCTCTAGAGAAGGTAGAAGTGTACGATTTGGAAGGAAAAGCAGTTCCAGTTGTTGAGCTATGGAGAGATAGGAAAGCTGTTGTTGCATTTGCTCGACATTTTGGGTGAGTGATTCCATCTTCTTATAACATTCTGTGTGTAGTGTACTAAAATGGAACGTCCGAAGCATTTTGTTCTGAGGTCCTTTCTTTTATAGGTGTGTTCTTTGCCGCAAGCGGGCTGATGTTCTTGCCTCCAGGAAGGTATGACAACACTTGAGCTGCCAATTGTCTTGGAAGCATGGACACGACATGAGAATACTAGGATACGATACGGCATGCTGACATAATAACTTTCCAAATTATAGGACACAAATATGACATAGCACTCCAAATGATATAACAAATTTCTATATAATTATATAATTTTATTACAATTTTTGTTCAATATTATAGAAGTAACTAAGAATCACAAAGACAACATGGGGACAAGGGAAATGGCACGGCACAATATGTTGGGCTGTACAGAAATATCCATGCTTCCCTGCCAGTTGTCTTTAACAACCGCATTTCAGTAGTAGTTAATCGGACAAACACGGAGTTTTGAGTACATAAAAAATGTAGAAAAAACAGAATAATTTTGCTATGTTGCTTAGTGTTTTCAAGAGATCACTAAAGAGGCTATTAATATAGACTTTGGATCTGCGAGCTCTATAGTAGAGTTAGATTGCTTAAGGATCCCTTTAGCTCGGTAGAGTTTAATATGTATTTATGCGAGCAATGGTTAGACCTTAACAATTGTTACAATGAATAATGGGATCTTGCAGGGAATGTCATTGATCGTTATAGAGGATCGTGGTCACAACTGAGATAATAGATGACCATTGGTGGTTGATATCTTTCTTCATTGAAGCTTTGTGACCATCAAACGTCATGCAATTAATGTTGTTATCATTATTTTTTTATTATTGTTTCCTTAAAAATTTTGGTTGGTCAAAAATATGTACTGTGGAGGATTTGACACTTGATGAAAGATAGGTTTTCTTCAAAAAAAAAAAAGACCTAATAATTAATCAGGTACCAATAATGGCGACCAAAACTAATTTCTATTTATGTTTTGAAAATGGAAATTATGTCAACTCCTGAGCAAGTTCCTGGTTATTTAATTCAATGTTTCATTTTCATCTGAGATCTGATTCACTTGCTCTATTAACTTTTTTTATTTTTTATTTTTTTAAGGATTTGATGGATGCAGCTGGTGTTGCTCTTGTTTTGATTTCACCCGGTACTGTTGATCAGGTATGCGTTCAGTATTGCACCCAGTTTTAAGGCATTGTGGTTTGCTCCAGTTTCCAATGAAGAATTTAGTTCAGTAGCATTATGCGCACTACTACTTTTATTTCTACTGCTTATACTTATTTTTGTTTCATGTTTCAACACAACAATATGAGCTCAAGATGCTTTTAAAATAATTTTATATTCTTACATTGCTGATATAAACCTCTTAGTCTTTTTAACTTTTGTCACTTTTTTCATTAGGCAATAGCCTTTTTGGAGCAAACCAAGTTTAAAGGAGGTATGCTATTGGAACAAGTATCTCAAAAATGTTAGTTATTCTAACAGGCTTTCATAATCATAATGCTAAATGTTACTGAACTATATTTTTGTTGTTTATATTAGTAAATATCCGTAGTCATTATAGAATTTTAGTCATCAATCTTTTTAGGAAGTGTTGGTTCAATGTTTTTGTGATGTTATGTCATTAGGAGAAACAATTACTTAGTTTGATGATATATTTAGATAGTATTGCAAAAAATTATAAAATTGCTAATGATGACATCTGGATGTCATCTAAAATCAGGCAACATCTACATTTCATCTAATTTATGTAGAGATAAATGATAATGAGAAAGAAGCACACAAAGTATAAGAGAGAAAAAAGAAGTGCAAGGATTTGGCCCTATGGCAAAGAATCTGGAGTTCTTGGATTTTAAGGGTAAATTATTTTTAGGTCTCTTTAGTTTAATGATAATTATATTTTAATCTATAATATAATGACATTAAAAAATAATAATAATAATTGCTAGATAAGATAGATGATAATATTTCATTTGAATAACATTAACATCTTGATTGCATTGAACTGAACACCCTCTTAAAAAAATTCAAAAATTCCCTCGTAGAGTTATAATGAATTTCCTTCTATCAAAATTTCAAAATAATTAGCAATTGCAAAGTTATAGATATGAGGTTTTTTTTAATTGAAGTAAAAAATAATATTTATTGTGATGCTTTTATTTTGACATTTGTAGAAGATTTGAAATAAAGTTATTTATATTTTGGAACCTGTGTAGTATATGAAATAAAGTTAGTTTTTATTTTTAAAATTTGTGTAAAATATGAAATAAAATTGATTTTAATATTAGAGTTCATATGAGATTTGAAATATTATTAATTTAATATTGAAGTTTGTGCAGGATGTGATTTATAAAGTTCTAGGTTAAAATTAATCTAAGCAATCAACCATAACGATAAAAAATTATGTTTTGCTTGCAAAGAAAATATAAGACAAGATTTTTTCTTTGAAATGAAAGTAAGACAATATATTGGTGCAGAAGTCTACGCAGATCCAAGCCACTCATCTTTTGATGCTCTGAATTTTGCTTATGGAGTATCAACCACTTTTACTCCGAAGGTATCTATTTAATGAAATATTTCATGTAAATCCTTCTTTAAATTTCCATAACTTGTGTCTTCTTGTATTGGATACTATTTTTATTTTTATTTTTTTGCTTTTAACATCTTAGGCTGGTCTAAAAATCATGGAGTCCTACCTTGAAGGATATAGGCAAGACTGGGTGCTTTCATTTAAGGAGAACACTAGGTCCAAAGGTGGCTGGTATGTTCATAATTTAACTCATGTTATATGGTTTACCACTTTGCTTTCAACTTTCAGGAATAATGGAAATTAGGGTTGGCATCGAGCCATGTTTGAGCGCATTGGCCTCAATGATTTTGAGGCCAGTTTGATTTGAGTAGATTAATGCATATTCAAGTTTGAGTTGATTTTCATTTCAATTCAGACCACGTTATATATGCACTAAGGCAAAATGGTTTTTATGTTGTGTTGTGTAATCTCTTTTAAATTCATTCTTCACAAATCATATATGTGTGTTATATATTTCTTTCGTATAACTTGTGAAAAGCATAAATATGTTTATGCATATATGATATACATCATAAGGAAATCAAGTCGAATTTAATCGATTTAAATTTTAATAATTATTGAGCAAAGTTTGAGTTTCCATCAATTACAAACCCTAGTAGAAAGCTTTATACTTTGTTGTGTCATATTGAAATTCAACGTTTAACAACCTAATCTCGTTTGCAAAATCTATTGTGATGGCCCGTAGTTGAAGCGGGCGGAAAGTGATTGCCAAGTGATGTTTCAAGAGAAGGGAATGAGTAAAACAAAGTGCAGCTTCTGGCAGGCTTGTGGACCGAATAATGAGTGGTAATAAAAGTACAAAAATAAATCAAATCACATTAGAAAGGGAGGGGTGTTTTTGAGCTGTATAAATAAATGACGTAATCCTAATATGTAGAGGCGTCTTTCGGTGAAAAACTTTATAGTTAAGCGTGCTTGAACTGAAATTATACTGGTCAAGTCACACAGTTCTCTAAAATCAAAACAGACAATACTTCTATATTTGGATCACATGATGTTACTATATAGTCACTACTATAGTCGTATACCTACACAAAATTTATGCTTAATTCTTCCTTTTTCTTAGCTTGATTGTATTTTTCACCTCTTTTTTCAGGCAGCAAGGTGGTGTTCTAGTAGCAGGTCCTGGAACAAATAATATTTATTATCTTCATAAGGTTGGTACTTCCCTCTTTGCTGAAATTAGTGATGTGGGATTTTTCTTTTCTTCTTCTTGTTCAAAAGCTGCTGCACTTCTTACCAGGACAAAGAAGCTGGAGATGATCCAGCTATAGAAGATGTTCTGAAAGCATGTTGTTCTTAGTGGAATAATTTTTTATGTATAAAGTTCGTGAATGTGTTGCATTTAGTTTTTTATTTATGTGGTCATATTCAAAAATACTAATGCATGTACAATGATGTATTCATCCTTTAAAGTTTTGAAATATTTTGATTAATTTTAACATATTTAACTTTTTGTATGGGTTATAGATCATATCAAGTGACTAAAAGCTCAACTGTTGTAGTTTAAACTTAAATAAAAAAAAAAGGTTAGTTTTAAAATTCGGTTTCAGTCTCCATTTTGCTTGCAAGTTGTAAGTACCAATTTAAAAAATTTTAATAGTTTCAGTAATTTTGGTATCGATATTTGATGTAAAAATCGAAGTTTCATGAAATTTTCCGAAATTTTGTATATTGAAATTGAAATAAAATTGCTAAAACTCATAAACTCAAAACTTAATTTTGTTATTTTCTTTTAAATTTGTTGTCACTATCTTAAATATTTCTTATATATTTATTAGTAAATTTTATAATTTTTAAAAAAAATTATAATTATATTTTTGTATTATTTGTGTACGATTCTTTTATGCTGCTCTACTTCCTAAAAAAGAAAGGGATAATTATCTGTATGTCACATAATTTAGTTTTATTTATGCTTTATCCATCCATTTTTAGTTAATTACGTTATGCACACTCAAAATATTACAAAATTTTACATACACACATTTGAGTTAAAACTTAATCAAAATCTATTTGAAAAATAATATTCTGTTAGTAAATCATTAAAATTATATTTTTACTCTTAATGGTACATATTTTTCTCTTTCTTAATACTACATTAAAACGCTGATTTGTCCTAAAATCAATTCACGTCGCGGATGTCTCATTTCTTTGTCGCAACTTAAACATTAAAGTTTTAGGATTTTCACTCAAAATATATTTAAATATCTTTAAAATAATAGGATGAACGGCTCATATTTTTTATAATCTAATTATAGTTAGGTTATTGAAAAATTATAATTACTCATTATAATAAAAATAAGTTAAAATATGTATATGTAAAATTTTATAATATTTTGAGTGTGCATAGCGTAATTAACTAAGAATTGATGGGTAAGATATAAATAAAATTAAATTGTGTGGCATGTAGGTAATTATCCCAAAAAGAAATTGCAGTTTACCACTCAGGCTTCCAACCTCATACAAAATTGCAATGTAATGCCATAACTTTCATTTTCATAACTATTTTTAGATGAAAATTACAGATTAATCCCATTACAACCTCACAAAATTCACTCAGTCCCATTTAATTTAAAATGAGATGCAAATTTATGTTACCTTGACAGCTCCTAACATATACCAGTAAACAAAAATTTAATAACAATAACATAAAAACATTTGATTAAATTTTTCTCTTAGGGGGCGTTTGGTTCAATGTTATCTTTATGTTATGTTATGTTATTTAGAGAAGATAATTGTTTGGTTTAATGACATATACAAATAATTTTCTATTAGATTATAAAATTATTAGTCAAAAGATGACATCTAGATTACATAACATAACACCAAGATAACAACGAACCAAACGTCCCCTTAGTTTCATTCACCTCCTCCTTCTTTCCCTAAAAATTTTCAATAAAGAAGTGAGCATTTGATAAAATTTTATCAACAAAATTTTAACATTATGATAAATTCACCTGCATTTTACCTTTAATTTAAGTAAATTTATATTTTTTTTAAATCTAATTCATTTATAACCAATTCAACTATCAGGTCTCTAGGTAACATGAAACTAAGCCTTTGAGGCCGGAAATAAGTTGCAAATATACTTTTACAATTTTAAGAACTAAAATCAAAATTTTATATTTATCACCTTCTTAAACTTTAATAAAAATCTAAAAATAAAATTTTCTCATCTATTACTTTATTTTCTTTAAAAATTTTAAATAAAAAATATAAATATTTTAATATTATATTTTATAAAATTAAAAGGTTAATGAATATGAATAATGTTAGAAAAATCAAATATTAGCATAAAAGACTTTACAATTTCAGGTATGCAAATTAAGATTTTTAAAATATTAGGACTACTCTCTCAAAAACAAAGTTGGAATTGCTCTGTCAAAAAAAAAAAAGGTTGGGACTACTTTATAAAAAAAAAAAAAAAGAATAATTACCTACATGCCACACAATTTAGTTTTATTTATGTCTTACTCATCCATTCTTAGTTAATTACGCTATGCACACTCAAAGCATTATAAAATCTTACATACACACATTTTAACTTATTTTTATTATAATAAGTAATCATAATTTTTCAATAACCTAACTATAGTTAGATTACAAAAAATCTGAGTAATTCATCATATTATTTTAAGGATATTTAAATATATTTTGAGTGAAAATCCTAAAACCTTAATGTTTAGATGACGGCAAAAGAAGGAGACATCCGCAACGTGAATTGATTTTAGGACAAATCAGCGCTTTAGTGTAGTATTGAGAAAGAGAAAAATATGTACTATTAAGAGTAAAAATATAATTTTAATGATTTACTAACAGAATATTTTATTTAAAATAGATTTTGATTAAGTTTTAACTCAAATGTGTGTATGTAGGATTTTATAATATTTTGAGTGTGCATAGCGTAATTAACTAAGAATAGATGGGTAAGGCATAAATAAAACTAAATTGTGACATGTAGGTAATTATCCCAAAAATAAAGTTGAGACTGCAGAGCTCTTCCAACCTGAGGGCCTCAGATGCAAATTACTCAAAAAATATTAGGTCTATTTGTAACGGAACCTCAAATATGAACACCTGCATGTCATTTATCCATGCTAATGATTTGGAGGCGGGGGCTGCGCAGATTGCAGAATCATCGTTCTACCCGCAATATTAACATTATTATTTCCCCTTTTTTTTCCTTCATTTATTCGGAGAGAAGATATCATACTGCGAGGAGCTCTTTGTCGGCTTGAATCTGCAGTTCTGCACGCATTTTCTGCTAATCTGCAGCTCCGGAATGGATCTCAGTTTGACGGCGCGTATCCCTCTCAGGCCGCGCTGTTCCAAAGGCGATAAGCGATCTCAGGAGAACGGGAAGAACGGCCGAGGTATTTCTCTTTGATTTGAGCAAAACTTTATGGTTTATAACCTGCCTAGTCTTGAAATCGTTTCGCATTCTGCGATTTTTCATGCTACCGCCCTTCATAGGATCGAGTGCTAGGGTTTAGTGTTTAGGAAAGTTCGAGTAGGCTTGAACTTGGGGGATTCTTTTGATTAGCTGAATAGAATCAAAGAACTAACAAATGAACAAGCAACCGCACAATCACGGCAAAAGAGGAGAAGGAAAGAAATCAAACATCAGGATTTAAGTAGAAACTCTTACGAGAAGATTCATGGGGAAGAGGAGAAAAATCTTTGCTAATCAAAAGAAATGAAGTACAAGAGCTGTTATAGCAAGTTGAAAAAGAGAAGGAAGAATTCTTCTGCATCGGCCTAGTGCTACATAGAGAAAATCCCTCTCTTGTTGTACAAGAACACAGCTCGCCAAGAAGTACTCAAGGAGGAAGATGGAGGAGCTCTAGCTTCTCAGGCAATAGTAGTCCCCTTACATGCACAAGAAACCCACATACCCTCTCTATTTATAGAGGAGAAAAGGAGATAATATCTCTAATAGAATTATTCTTGATGTCGCTAAAATGTCCTTGATTCTGATAGCATCCGTTAGGAATTTGTTTGAGATTGGGTGGTGTCACGGAACGCCATAATAAAGGGCAATGGGGATGTCCTCATAATCAAACTTCTGTCTAAAGGTTGTGACGTGTTGAGCAAGATTTGTTCGACCCACATGGTATTCGACTTCAATTGTTTGACTCCGAAGAATGACTTTATTCAAGCAAACTGGTGATCATATGAAGAATTTTAAGTCAATCTAATAGTTAAAAGCATTTCATCATTCTTCTAGATTGTACTATATTGGTTTCTTATGTACTGAGTGAGGAAAACATGTAGGTGTCATGTAAATATGGTGTATGTAGAATTTAAGGTTGTTCAAATTAAGCCATAAAACAAGTTGCTGGCAAATCAAATTTGAAGTTAGTTGAATTTATAGAGAGAGAAGAATTTCATAAGTTACTTATGATCTAGATAAAGCAATTTAGTCCCAAGACATTAATATCCATAAAAATGGCTTCTGCTTAGTAAGATTATAAGAGCAAATTCCTAAACCATAGATTGTCGTTGTTGTGGGAGCTTGTCCTATTTCAAGGATGTTCACCTATACTTGAGATTTCTAAGCCGTACATGTAAATGGATTTATTCTTTGATAGGAAAGAAAAGGAAACATGGATTGTGAATGGATTGATGAGAAGATAGAATTCTAGGTCATGAAAAGTGATAGATTGATTACAAAGAAAGAGAATTCTTAGTCCAATTCTCCACCTTAATGACAAAAAGGGAGATTAATCAAATTTCATAATTTATCAACTAAGTGTAACTTGTATGGATATTTTGAATCTATCATCATACTTAAAAGAGGAGATATGAAATGAGGGTGTCATCGTGCTATTTTTTTTTTATATCTAGCCTCATTTGGTTCGAGGCGAGATTTTTGCCCAACACAAATTTCAACTATAAAAATCAACTTTATTTCACATTCAATACAAATATGAATATTAGAATTAAAAGTATTTCACATTTTACACATTTTCTAATAGTAAAATAAATTTCTCTCTCATTAAATTTAAAAAATAAAATATTTTTTTTTCATGTCTAAAAAAAAACTCGAACCAAACGAGGCCAGTGTGTTGGCAAAGGATTACAGAAATTCAGCCAGTAGCCGGAGGCAATGGATGCTTCTGATCTGACACATGGCCACGTGGGTAGATTGTAACTTACAGTAAATTGCCCAAAGACTAGGTGAAAACAGAAAAAAGTAAAAAAACCAGAGAAGAAGAATGGTAGATATACGGGGCGCCCTAGTAGGCAAAGCTATAGTAACTGGAGGCAGAAAGTTTGCACTAGGTTAGAGTTTTCTCTTGGATGATTGCAAGATGAAAATTTATAATACTTCAAAGGTTTGAATGTAATCTGTTAGATCTAAAGAAGCTCTCCTTTGAAGCTAGGGGTGGACTCTATTTGTAATGGTTGAATCACCACCTGAGACTAGGATCATTCAATAATTATTGTAACTTTTAGTATCTGAGCACCAAGAATGTGTCTTGCTGCCTTGTTGAACTGAAAGGTGTTAATCTAGTGGTCATTTGTTGACATGGTACAAGCATTAATGCTCCAACTAACCTGTCTTGAGGCGGTTAGGTCCTATTTGCACAGTTCCAGGTCTCATTGTTTGTCTCAACTCATGTGGAAGCAGCCGAAGGCTACTGGTGACCTTGTTCTATATATCAGCCACTGAGGACTGTTGCAATATATCAATTGCTAAGAGAATATATCTGCTCATGAGGATAGATCGTTATTATTATATTATCTCAAGGGGCAATAGATGACCAGTAAGTTTCTGAGATATTAGGAGCTCACTGGGGTGTCCACAAGATGTCACCCCCTTGAACCATGCTAGATGTCAAGTATTGAGCCATATGGAATATTCTACTATGAAGTGATATCTTGAGGGAGAAATTGAATAGTGGTTCTGGTTTCTTGACTTTCACATATTTGAATTCCTCCTTCAGCATTATCATACGTTCTACCACAAGGAAGTTGTGATGAATGTGCTGTTTCCAGCGTAAACAAAGTGATAAATAATAAACACAACACTAGCAATTAAACTTATTATTGCAGACAATGAGAGAATGTTTGGAGAATTGGCTATGAAATGACTGTATAAGAAGATTTCTACGTATAACGAATCTTACTGTCAAAGATAGTAACAGAGATCAGAGTTATAAGATATAATGTACAGATTAGGAGAAAGAGTTACCGTGAACGGAGTTAAGAGTTAGGAGAAATCCAGAGATAATTTGGTGGAGTGCTTTTTGCTAATATATTTAATAGCTCTTCTGCTTTCTCAGTGAAATCTTATTGAGACCACCATCTAACATGGCATACATATAATACTGTGATTTGGCTTGTGTTGTGCAGAGCTTTCGTTAAAGAGCTATGGGACCAAAACATAGTTAATCTCCTAACGAAATAGCTCTAAAAGTAGAGAATATCATTCTTTTACATTGTTTAGATTCTTTCTAGTTTGGAATTCTTTGTTTTTTGGTTGAATTGCTTTTCTTGGTTAAAAATCACTGTAGAAAGAGAAAGAAATAGGCTTGAGTTGTGTAACATGGTCGTAAATTATATAAAGAGAGATGCATAATCTAGAATGAATAGAAATTAAGCACAAACTTAAACCGATTCGTGAATTAGTACTTATGAAGTTGATCAAAGATAGTTGTGATAATGCTGTTGATTTTCACTTGGTTTTGCCTAAAAATTGAGAGCCCATTATTCAATTTTGCAAGTTAAGGAAATTCATATTTGTTTTCTCTTCTTAAATCTGGCTTAAGTTTCTGATAGTCTTTTTCAAGCTATCTACAAGCTTGCAGTTTTACTTTATCACTGCTGCTTTGTAACTTCTTTTTTTTCTCAATGTCAAAGTCTCATCTTTTGTGTGATTAAACATTTGGCCTGTTTACATACAAACTTGTTTACCTTTAATTCAACTATTATCCAAAAAAACTTCAAAATTCATGGGAAAGTTATCCATAAAGAAATATTTTCGGTTTACATATAAACGCAAAATTATGCCTAACACAAATGAAATCATTCAGTAATTTCATTATATGTATCAGGTGATAGGTTATCTGTAGACTGGGACAAAGCTTGGTCAAGCTTCAGGAAGCAAGGAAAGAAATCAATGCTCTCCGAGTTTAAAGCAGACAAATATGTGAGCTGGAACCCTCAGCGTTCAGAATATCCCATGTCTGAGGAGCTTGATCCCATAAAGAGAACAGAGAGATCCAACCTGAAACTATGGACTAGCCCAAGGTTCACTCTAGTAGGGGCCATTGTCGTGGTCACATTTCTTTTGATCTACACACTTCTATCCCCCATCAAGTAGCTCGCAACCGTGGTTGACTTGGAGTCGAGTTCAAGCCAGTTGGTACCAAACTTACCGTCTTGTGCTGAACATGCGAATATATGTGTAAATATATTCATCTTCCATATATGCACTCTCTATGACATTTTATGTATGTATGTAAATGTTTTAAGAGTTTTTTCCAATATTATACCAATTTTCATTTGCTACAGAAGGCCAATACTTAATCGAAGCTGTGTTCTTGATCGATTCAAAGAGTTCTTTGGTTGTTGGAAATCCTTCAATCATGTTGTTGAACAATTCGAAGAGTTCTTTGGTCGATGGAAATCCAGCTTAACACTTGTTTCGAGTGATTGGTCCTGTTTAGAGTGTCATCTTTGTTGAATTTGACCTGTTTTAGAAATGGATAAGAACTTATGACTGCAACATGAGAGGCTGAAATTTTGGAAGTACTGTCTAAAGATTTTGTTCATAAATTAGGCGATTGTTGCTTCACCTATGCCGTCGACAGAGAACTTGCCTGCCTTCAGATCTCTATTGTTGGGCCAATTTCTTTCCATTGTGTCTCGACTTTTTTTTGAATGATGGTATTGCCTCAGCATTAAAATACTGAAAATTAACTCGATTCAAATGAGCCATTTTCATTAATGCAGTCCACTCTTTGAAAGATTTCTCGACTTTTTTTTGAATGATGGTATTGCCTCAGCATTAAAATACTGAAAATTAACTCGATTCAAACGAGCCAATTAATGAGTCATTTTCATTAATGCAGTCCACTCTTTGAAAGATTTCAAAATATCACGTCTTCATAGAAACGATAACCAGATAGTTGTCTACTTATTCTCCCATACTTTGATTTTGTGTATTTTTCATCTCTTCTGAATCACATTTTATCATTAACAAGATTAAAGTTTTTGTGTTTTTTAAAAAACATTAATAATTACTCATTAATAATTACTCATATGCCACAGCTTAATATTTCTATGAAATTTAGTATTTTTGAAGTGACGTGTATTTTTTTATATTTTAAATTAACTTATATGTTTAGTTGATCTGAAAATTAAAATTTTTAATTTTAAGTTTAATTTGATTTGAACATACTATTTTTTTATTTTAAATCAATTAGTTAAAAAATATAATAATAAATCATATTTTTCTATAAAAACGATCTATTATGCATATGAGATGTATTAAAATATAATATTATATTTTTTTTAAAATTTTATATTTATATTTCTAGAGCAATTTCTTTTATACGAACTGTAATTACACAGAAAAATTTTTAATTATATTTTTAAAAATTTTAAATATGTATATTTATATATACATTGAGTGGATTATAAATTGAATTAAATTTTTTTTAAATAAATTAATTTTAAATCAAAAAAATCACGTTCATTTGAAATTAAATAAAATACAAATGATTTTTGATTTATACAAATTTTATTTTTTCTCATAAAATTGACACCTCAACTTTGCTTCTATAGCTCTAAGCTTGCATCCCCACCGTCTCCCTTTCAACGCAAACCTTCAAGTCAGTCTGAATTCAGAATCATGGCAGACAAAGTCTGTTGATTTCCAAGTTCCAGCTTTGACGGGGATGGATGACTAAACTAAACCTACTATGTTTTCTGATCGAGAAAGCCGATCTGAACCCAAGTTTTCGATTTTAAACTGCTTTTAATTCTGTTTGATTTGGAGAATTGAAACAAAAGAGAAGAGTGAGGTAGAAGCCGCAGAGTAAAGAGGAGAAGGAAGAATGAGAAGAAGAAGTAGCAGCTACTCCATTCATCATACCTTCTATAATTACAGAAAAATTCACACAGATCTGTTGACGACATCAGCCAGCATCTCGATTCGAATTCGGGCAAAGAGCAAATCACTATCGAATTCATCTCAATCCCCAATCTGATCTTCCTACGGCAGACAAAAGCACTTTGGATTTGCAAGCCTCGAGAGCGAATCAATGCTGCGGAAAATTAAGCAGCCTCAAACCCCGCGACAGATGAAGATCCCGGTCTCTGGCGTACTCTGCGTCATCTCGCCGGTGACACTTTCCCGTCTCAAATCCCTTATCTGCTGTTCTTCCTCCGGCAGACAAAAACCCTCTCGATTTGCAAAAGGCAGGAGCAAATCAACAGTACAAAAAAGTAAGCAGCATCCAACCTCTGAATAGATCAAGATCCGCCGCTGTCTTCCGACGCGTATCCGCTGGTCTCCGGCGTACCCGGCGTCATCTCACCGGCGACACCTTCTCGTCGGCGGCTTCTTCCGTTCGGCGAAAATCTGGAGACGATTGACCGAACCAAGCTTCCGATTATCCTCGCCTTGATCTGCCCCCTTCTCGGCAGAGGATTCGCTTTCTTCTTCGAGCATCCAGCCTGGTTCTCCATTACAGTGCGTGCGAACGTGCGAGAGAGAGAGAGAGAGAGGATGGGGATATGGAGAGAGTAGAATTGAGTAGTTATAGCTTGGAATTATTAGGGTTTCTGCTTTCCTTGGAGTGCAAGATTTCAGTAGATGCTTCACATGCGCAAAGAAAAAGAAAAATAAAATTTAAAAAAAAAAATCAAAAATAAAATTTGGCCCTCAAATAATGCAGCTAGCAGAGCTCAGTATTAGGGGTAATTTCATCCAGCTCCTCCGACACATTCTCAATTCTATCTAAGTTTATACAAATTAAAATATATCATTTTGGTCTTTTTTTACGCAAAATATTTTCTATATAAGCCCTTTTTGACAAATTTATTAAAACTGATCATTAAATTGTTATTTTAAAAAAAATTAAAATATAAATATTTAAATAATAAAAATTATTATTAATCAAGATATCAAAAAATAAAATTTGAGATCTGAATAGCAATTTGAAATATTTAAATATATAATTTTATTTTTTTAAATAATAATTTAATAGACAAATTTTCCATAATTTGTTAAAAAAAATTACATGAAAAAAATTTGTGCGAGAGTAACTTAGATTTTAATTTTTGTTATCTCATATGTAATCTTCATTTTATTTTAAGCTCTATTTGGCAGGAGGACTAAAATCAGAATCAAAATAGTATTAGTTTAAATAATAATAATAATAATATTTAAATAGTGTATTTTAATTTAGAATGTAAAATAAAATTAATATTTTTATTGAAAATTATTGAGCATGTGAAGTAAAATAATATTTTTTATATTAAAATTAGTGTAGAATGATTAAAAATTTTATTTATTATTATTTTTTTTAAAATTTGTATTATTTTGATTCTAATTTTAGCCATAGCGTCAAACAGGACTTTAGGGTATAAATGGAATTAAAGTTTGGTTCTATAATATCTAAATATTAATTAAATTTTGGATAATGTGAATAAATTATATTTTTGAAAGATAACTTTTAAAAATCTATTAGAAGTAAAAATAATAATTAAAATTCTAGTATTTTGAAAACTAAATAATAAAAAAAGTAAATTCAGTAAAATCATAAGCACATTTTTCTAAATGTTAACTTATTCTAGAGGGAATGTTTTGCAAATTTTGACGACTAACCTAACTTTGATCATGATTCTTAATCAAATTATGTAATGTAGAGTCTGTGCATGGTGACGTCACTTAAACTAAAGATGGACTTTTACAGAAAACACCCTATGAATGATTTAATCATGTGAACACTCTTTTTTACGGAAAATTATTGCAATCGAATAGCCTAACACGGCTCGACATAAATGGCAATTTTTATCACATATATATCATAAAATATCTCATATGTAGCAGATTTTATCATATATGTATCATAATATATCTCATATGTAACAAGTTTGCTCACATATGTATCATAATAGTCCACCAAAATTGCTACATATGAGATATTTTATAATACATATGTAATAAAAATTGCTACTTATGAGATATATTATGATATATATATGAGCAAACTTACTATATATGAGTTATACTATGATATATATATGATAAAATCTGCTACGTATGAGATATTTTATAAAATTTACGTGTTAAACTGTCCGACTGCAATAAGTTCTCCTTTTTTATTTTTCTAATAATTTATAATTTTATTATTCTATTAAAAAATGCTGTTTATAAAAATTATTATAAATTAATTAATTATATTAAAAATTAGGCTAAATATAAAATAAAGTGATTATTTAAAATTAAAATTTATGTAAAATGAAATATAAAATATTATTTTATTTTTTTAATTGAAAAAAAATTTAACCATAACAGAGTAAAGCCTACCTAGTAATGATTTATTTTATAATTCTTGGAACTCAAAAGGTATTATATATCACATTTTAACTAATGAATAAATTATGATTTAGAATTTTATATTATTTAAAGATAAGTTTAATCTACTTACTTCGGTAGATTAAAATCTAAAATTATCAGTTATTAAGGCTCTGTTTGGCATTGCTGTGCTGTATAAAAAAATGTTGTACTGTATAGCTGTATAAAAAAGTAT
>JAEMOT010001347.1:100177-162902 GCA_019297695.1 Apostasia ramifera | reverse complement strand
TATATATATATATATATATATTATAAATCGAGCCGATCTTGAGTCGAGCTTACCCAGCTTGAAAAAAAAATTGAGATTCTATTCATTTTTTAGCCTGCTCGAAAAAAATTGAAATCGGCTCGAAGTCGATTGAATTCAACTCGCGCCGGCTCAAAGTCAAACCCAATCGACTTCAAGTCGATCGAAATGTGATCGATCCGATCCGATTTCGAGCCGGTATTGGCTCGGCTTGAAATCGAATCGATAACCACCCTCGTGATTGTCTAAAGTTCTGAGAGCGATTTGATCGTTCAGTCTGAAACAAGAATAAGAACTATTTTTTTTTCCATTTGAAATCGAGCACTAGAAAATTAGAGTACGATTTTTTTTAATCCCTTGTTTTTTATACAGTAAAACCTCTTTCTTGCTCTGTGTGTGAACGTAGAAAGTTCTCTTCAAAATCACATTAATCAGATGTTCTTATAATTACATTTTTATTATCATATAATTTTTTTAGCTAACACTGCTTGGGAACGGACAAGACAAATCAACAGTGACTCTTTAAAATCTTGTTCCTCTTGACATTTGTTTGATTTCCTGTTTTTTCTCAAAGAAACCTGGAGATATTTCACACCTGCTACTCCCTGGTGGACTAAAGTAGGAGAAAACAGAGTACTGTAGATGTTTCGAGTATAACTTGTGCTTGAAATTTTCAATTTCAAATGAATTTTTTTGCTTTTAAATAAAATATAATTAACTTCTGCTCGTTGAGAAATGATAATATATATATATATATATTTGTTTTTCGTTTGATTGAAAGTGAAATGATATATTTCATTTTGAAAGTTTATTTTGAATATAAAAAAAAATAAAGTAAATACTTGACATAATTCAGCTAATTTCAAAAGTACATATGTAATGCTTCAAGATTTCTGCTCAAGAGTTGGTTCAGGCTTTTCATTAAGAGAGAAAATGGCTGCGTTAAACGTATGCGAATGGAAAATAACTTTCCCCTCTCATTTCTCTTAATTCCCGCTCTTCTCTCTCATCCGGATTTAATTTCCGTAATTGCATCTCTTTTTTTTTTGTTTTTTTTTTTGACGTTATCTCTATTTTATTTTTAGGTAAAAAGTAATTGCACATTTTTACTTCTGTAAAAAGAAATGTATATCTATTATAATGAGCCAGATGAGTCAAAAATATCTATTACAAACTGGCCCTTGTTTATTTATTCAGATTAAAATTATTCTAATTAATTTTAATCAAATATGACATCAAATTATCATACATAAAATTAATATTGCCATTTGAAAAAACAGTTAATATTAAAACTTAAATATATTTTGCATAATAAATTATTTTCAAATAATTTAAAATAAAATTTTATTTATCAAAATAATAATTAATTTATATATAATTTTTCGTACAACTCAATATAATAAATAATTTTATTTCACATCATACATAATTATTAATAAAAAAAATTTACATGTCATTAATTTTTTTTTTTTTTTTAAATATCACTCCCCTAAATCAAATATTACAAACAACACTTTCTATTTTAAATATAAATTTACTAACAATACTCCCACATTATAACTTCAGCCAGCCATTACTTTAACACAACTAAAATTAACACATATAATTAAAATTAGATTTAACCTTTAAATAAAATCATCATATATTTTTCATCTATATTTTTTCTAAATTTCTTTTATTTAAATTTTTATTTATTTTTAAAATCTCTATTTCTTTTTGATAACTTTATTATCATAAATCTTCTTAAAATAAATAAAACATAATCTTAATTACATACATTAATTCTAATTGAATTAAAAAAATGACAAACAAAAACTAACATAGAGATGATGCCTATAAATTTATATTCAAAATTTTGGATATAATTTTTTTTTTTAAAAAAATTCATCTAAAATTAATTTTAATTTTATTAAAATTAATATTTACAAAAAAACACACACCTAAAATTTAGAATTAGATAAGTTTGGTTGGAGAGCAAGAAGACCAAAGCAAAAATGGTATGCCCCATTAAATATAAATATAAATATATATAATACAATTATTTTAAATTTTATTTTTTATCACACAAATTCAATTTTTTAAAAAAATTGAAGAATTTTACCTCAAAGGTTTCATTTCCTCCAATCGAACAAATCCTAAGTTTTTGTTGAACGGCTAAATTTGATTTAAATTTTGGATATGAATAAAAACATATGGCATTTATTTGACCCAAAGTAGAATATAATTTCTGACATAATTTGCCAAACAGAAATACAACAATAAAACTAGAGATCTCTTGGTGAAGTTTCATAACATTATTAAAGATCAAATAGACCTCTCCATCCTCCGCCTTGTGGAATTTAATGGAGGATTGAGATATATGACATAGTTTGCAAATAGGAAAATGATCTGTAGTTCAAAAAAAAAGTAGATCAAAAGGCTTTTTAGATCTTTGAATAATGCTTTTGTTAAATATAAAAAACTGCATTACTTCTAGGATAATGCTCCTATGCATTGAACAAAAATATTGTTCAAAGGTCTTAAAATTCTTTTAGTTATTTTATCGAGCTATGTAACGCCGTTCTTGTAAATAACGTGCATGTAGGCATGTACCTTGAAAATTGTGGAATTCAGCTCCGAATAAACTGGTGGCTCGACGGCATGGGAAAGAGAGGGTGATGATGGGAGCCAACCAGGGGAGGAGGGGTGGCGATCACCGTGGCGGTGGAGAATCCTGATGATGCTGCTGCATAAGAGAACGGCTGCGCCGTAGGGGTGTGGTCAATTTGCCAGGACCAGCTTGGTGGAGCTGGTGGCCCCGCCTGTGCCTTGCTGTTCATTGTTTGTCCCTGTTTGTGTGCAGCATTCAGGAGAAATGATTTTTGTATGTCAACAAATGTCGTAAACTAGATTCAGGTATATTTTGCTGAGCTAGCCAAATTATAGCCGTATTTCTGGAAGTCAAATTATAGTTGTATTTGTCGAGTCAGTTCCGGAAACAGTTCAAGATAAGAACTAAAATATGTCGGGGCTTGGGTCAGATCTAGATTCAATTAGATTGTTGATATGAATCTAAACCAGACTCAAATTAAATGCAATTAGATGACGTTCAGGACCTCGCAAAATAAAGCCCTTTGAAAAAATCTTATTTACTTATAATTGTACTTAGGGGACGTTTTGTTCAATTGAATTTTGACGTTAATATTGTTTAAATGCCAAAATTATCTAAATTCTATATTATCATATAATTATTATTTGCCTGGTTTAGTGTAATTATATTATGAAGTAAACTGCAATGATTTTTAAGCTCCAGAGACTTAAATGTTATTTATCTTTAATTCTCTGCCTCTAACTTCTTTCTTTATCATGAAACCAGATCCTTGTACTTCTGTACCTCTCTTACTCCAACTACAATGCTTACTCACCATGGATGACTTGTTCCTAGATAAGATGATGTTAGCTTAGGTTGACTTTGACCTGGGTTAAAATTAATCTTAAAAATCATCTCACGTATAAATCTACACGTAAGATTAATAATATTTCAAATCATACATAAACCCTAATATCGAAACCAACTTTGTTTCACATATTACATGAATTGAAAGTATACAAACTAACTTTATTTCACATACTACATGCATCTCAAAATAAAATTATTAAATCTTTCACAAATCTCAAAACAAAAATACCACATCGAAGATATATCTTTTACTACAACAACAACAACCAAGCCTTAATCCCACTAGTTGGGGTCGGCTACATGAATCCTTTGTTTTCATTGCGCTCTATCAGTTACCAAATTCTTATCTAAGTCTAAGTAACTAAGATCACTCCTTATAGTTTCTTGCCATGTCTTCTTTGGTCTCTCTCTTCCTCTTTGTACATGGGCAAAATTCAGTAACTCAATTTTCTAACTGGAGCTTCAATCGACCTACGATTTATATGTCCAAACCATCTAAGCTGACTTTCTCTAAGTTTATCCTCAATTGGTGTAACACCATCTTTCTTTCGGATATACTTATTTCTCATTCTATCCTTTCGTGTATATCCACACATCCACCTTAGCATCCTCATTTCTGTAACATTTATTTTATTTGTATGTTTCCTCTTTGCATGTCAGCATTCAACACCATATATTATCATTGGTCTTACTATAATTTTATAAAATTTACTTTTGATTCTGGATGAGATTTTTCTATCGCACAACACACCAAAAGTATTTCTCCATTTTACCCATCCTGCTTGAATCCTGCTAATAACGTCATTATCTATTTCACCATCATTTTGTATGATTGATCCAAGGTAACCAAAGCGCTCACTCTTCTTGACAATTTGATCACTAATTGTCACATCTCCAATATAAGTATTTCTTTCTTAACTAAATGTGCAAAATTTTCTCAAAAACAATAAGCCCCAGAATGATTGGAAGTTCTTGCAATGTTGTTGGATGTCACCAAACCAAACAATTGATTCTTTTAAATCACAAGACATAACATCACAATAACATTGAACGAAATGTACCTTAACATTATAAGATATGGTTATAAATTGCAGACGTAGATGAAATAAATATATAACAGTATAATTCCAAAATAATAAAAAAAGAAAATCAATTAGTACCTCACTGGTGGTAAAGGGACCTTGGAATGCATTATTCCAGGCTTGAGAACGATCACATGCCGCAACCAACGGATGATTTTGAATAATTGGAATGGAGGAGTGGTGATCATTCTGTAAGCACAAAGAAAGGACCAACATTATGATCTTCAAATTAAAACCATCTGAAAATCAAACATATGAACACTATTTAAGCTAAGATATGAAAATTAAAAGAAGCAGACTGAAAACATGCAAAACAATTCTTGTTAAGGCACTTCTTTGAATTGAGTATGCATCGTCTACAATGAAAGATCAAGTTCATATCAAAAGAATTCATGTAAATTAGGAAAATTTACACGTAGCTAATTTACCTCGAGTTTTTGGACATCAAAAGCTCCATAGGAGCCATAGTCGAACTGTATGCCCCTTGGATTATCAATTCTTTTTTGACCATGATCAGAAGGCTGGGAAATACGCAACCCAAGGTCAATGTCAGAGATGGAAGCTGTTCAATGAATTGAGATCACCAACAAACTATCAGTTACCAAGAAAAACATGTAATGAAAATATAAAAGATTACGTAATAAACAGATTATGAGATTCTCACGATTATTGCCCAGACCAGAAGCTGGAGAAGGAAGATTTCCTTCATAAACACTAGGTTCAAAATTGACGACAGCTTCCATTGCATAACCTTTGATAACCGCCTTGTCATAGGCTCTGATCCAGAATAGGAAGATATTAAAAAAAAATCAGAGAACAATATTAGACAGTTCAACATAGATTAATAATTGTTGTGCTTATCCATCCTTATCAGAGCTAAGAAGGATTTCAACGAGGAATGCTAAAAAACATGAAGAGATGTCAAGTCAAACAAGATGGTCTTCCAAAACGTTCCTCGAATAGAGTTATCCTTGAAGAAGGCGACCTTAGGGGCTGCTAGAAGCTGAAGAGAATGACAAGAACTATGTCGAAGAAAGGAGTTCTAAGAGAAGAATTGAAGCAGAAGAAAGATGTTCTTCAATGAAGGTGATCATCGAAAAAGGAGTTCTTTGAGAAGAGGTCCCAGGTTCCTGAAATTGAAGAAGCTACTTGTTTGTAAAATTCTTCAAGACAAGTTTTCTTCCAAAATTGTAACTAGTGTTCTGGAAGATTCAATGAATAATTCTCTAGTGAGTTGTCATATGGAAATGGACATGTGTAACAAAGACATTGGCCAAGGACATCCCACTTTTTCCTTATTCCAAGAGCATATATAATTCCATTCAATATAAGCGCAGAGTAGCATGAATGGACATCCACATTCCAAGTATCAGCATCCACCATCACTGACAAGAGTATAATGCGAGTAGAAGTCCAAAAAATATTAAATCGCCTGAATTCTTCTTGTAAAAAGGAGCTGTTAAATTTCTGATAAGCAACTAACCTAAAAGCTTAAGCTGATAAGTCCTGGCTCAAGAATAATTATATATTCTAACACGCCTTCTCACGTGCAAGTTTATTTGTTTTGCAGTATGGAATTCCGCATATGTATTTTTTTAAAACCTTAATAAGTTATAGATAATTGAGGGTTATTAGGGTTTGAACTTGAGATCTCTAGCTCTAATACTATATTAAATTACTCTAACTACCAACTAGCCTAAAAGTTTAAGCTTATAAGTCATGGCCTAAGAACAATTTTATATTCTAACAAGAGCAACAAAAATCATACTCCTCCCATCTCGAAGAGGATAAATATGAAAAAAAGGGGAGCAGACACAAAAAAGTTTTGAGTTTTTTTTTCTTGTTATCCAACTAAGGCTGGATGAAAAATATTGTAATCCCCAAGAGAGTCAATGGGGAAGAACCAAGCATTTTCTATTTCTATTTCACTATTTTAGTGGAATCTAGTAGCTGGCTCATTGCCATTCGTGGGTTAAAGTTCTCACAAGTTAAATTTTGTTCCACTATATTTTTTAGCTTTGCAGTGTTTAGGTGGCTCCACCATAGATCTTTTCAAAGATTACTATCGAAAAGTTCTATTCAACAACCACCCTGCCCAAGACAACAAGAATTACATATGGACTTTGATAATCATATAATTCCATGATCTAGGTAACTTTGCAACTTTAACTTTGCTTTGAATAGGCCAAGATATGCCTATCTGCATGCAAGCATTGGCTTTCAATAGCAAAAGCCAGCTCTTCTAAAGACTTTTAATACTCGCAAAACAATAAGGAGATATGAAATCAAATATTAGGTAACTGATAGCATAGTACAAGAGAACATGTTTAGCCCTAAATTACAGAATCCTAAGCATCAATGATGGTAAACTGCAGGCATGCAAAAGAGAAACCGAGACAAAGAACAAGTAAAAATGAGAGATGATCGAGAATAATACTTATACTTCTTGCCAAAGAGTTGTCCCATTCGTGTTTCCCACTGACCACACTTGTGAAGAGTCGCCCCTTTATAATTTGAGCCTCCTCTTGAGAATCCATTGCTTTCACGGCGAAGTAACTGAACAACTTCCTCCTTGGTAAGGTTTTTCATCTGATGGTACAGCAGGCAACTCAATTAATGTAAATATCAAAATAAGCTGGCTCAAAAGACAAAACATCAAAATCCTGCCTGCTTCAAATCCTCCTCATAGTCAACGGCATTGAAATTGATGTCAGCCTCAACTCCTCGAAATTTAATAGCAGCTCGATCATAAGCTCTGAACGTTTTTTTTTTTTTGGAATACAAAATGATGCAATTAGATTGTTTCAAATTTTTTGCCATCCATACAGTAGGCTGCAGCTCAAATGGGATGCGGATTTTACCTTGCAGCCGCGTGAGCAGTGTCAAATCCCCCTGCAGGAATCAACAAGATTTCTGAAAACAAATATAAATTAAAACTGAACCAGAATCCAGATATGAACGGACGAATCGTACCCAAATAAACTTGTTTCCCACAATCCCTGAAAAAATAAAAGCAACTTATCATAAAGGAATTTCGTTAACCTTGAAGAAGCACGGAGAAAAGAGTGCCGAAAGGCGAATAACTACCAGATGTGAGATTCCCATCTACCGGTTCTACGGTAGAAGGTGACTCCCCGGTACTGAGAACTGCGAGACCTTGGTCCTCGCCGATTCTTCTTCACCACTGGCTGCTGCGGCTGAGGATGGAGGAACCTAAATTCCGTGATGTCCGGTGAATCGGCCTGGCAGAAGCCGAAATCCAGGTAAACCGGCCTCGAAGATGATGATGGCTTCACGGTAACCGTCGGGTGCGCCGGCGGAAAAAGTTCAAGGGTAACGAAGCAGGTCTCAGGAGCTTCTCCGTTGTCGTCGCGTTCCATATCCACCTCTTCTTCCCCCTCCGCGCCGTCCTTGAGAACATCAAATCGGAAGGCCGGCAGAGTAGATGAGTTCTCGTCGCAAACCAGGCTTGATTCATCAGCATTGAGGACGGATGATTTTGACGTCCCAGAATCATCCATACGGCCACCGCCAGATCCCTCCGGCAGCGGCGAAGACTCATCCGACGATAACAAGTTGAAATCCAGCATATCCGCTATCCAGCTTCTTTTCAACCTAACTGATCTCCTAATCGCACTTACTCCTTCTCTATCTTCGGAAAATTTGACTGCTAGAAGCAGACCAGAGCCGATTGTTCCTCAATCCATTTATTCCAGAGAAGATACATTGTTTCCTATATTTTCTGTTAATCCGCCCTGGCCTCTCATACTACAAGCTTCTGGAGAGGACAAATCGAAAAAAAAAAAAGATCGGAAAATCTCTCGATGAATCGAAAACGAAGGATGGACCGACAATCGCGATGAATCCAGTTCACCGGAAGCTCGGCTTCACACAGCAAGCGTAATAAGAAGAAAAAGTTAAGTTCAGATAAACCTCAAACGAATCACAGTCCTTAGGTGCCGTAGATCAGGCGATGGCTGCGGCAGCGGGATCGCCGGCGGTGCGCGACGGACCAAGGGAAGGAGGAAGAGGAAGGGGAAGGGAGCGGCGGATGGGACGCCTGAACGCAGGAAGCTCAGTAGGGGGATTCATTTATATATTCATTTCTTCCCACTTGTCAGTAATAAAGATTTTTAAGTGGAAACTTACATAGGACTCCTTAAACTTTAACATCATTTATAACCAGTCATTTTTTGTTTCACATAAATCTATAAGTTGTGAAGTTATTTCAATCGTGTATCTATGCTTTCCAACATCGCTTTCTTCTCTTATATATTAAAAAAAAATTATTTTTTATTAAGGTCAGCATATCAAGAAAAAAAATAAGAAATTATGATTATTTATATAAATAACTAAAAAAGAGAAAGCTCAACCAACAATTAATATAACGTGTATAATAGAAATATCCAATAAAATTATAATATCAAACATGCTAATGAATTATCTAGTTGAATCGACAAGTCAAAAAAGATTTCAAATGAGGCTCCAATAGTCTTTTTCGACATAAAATCTCTTAAGATATTCATACTAGAATATGTGTTATAAATATTAATAAAAATTTATTGTCGGACATCAAAATATCCTGAAAAATAATAATGTATAAAAAAAATATCATTATGTTCTCTCATCACCAAACTATAAAAAAAAGTACTCAATGCTCTTTAGTACCTAAAAACTTTAAACTCCTTAGTCATCTCTCATCAAATATATTCAATTCTCCTTTAGTATAATTCGACTTCAATCAGTAGATATGTAGTTCTTCAAGTTGAAACTCTGCTTTTCTTTGTGTTCTAATTCTTTCTCTTTTATTGTAATGACCTCTTTCTTATATTGAAATAGTAAGACATAATATCTTAGTTGGCTTTTTGTTATATTTTTCACAACAAATTTTTTTTCTTACTTTAACCTTTATTTATTGTTCTATATCTTAGTTGTTAAATTTATTTGATAAAATTCTCCGTCAACAGAAATCTAAAGAGAAATAGCTATTTTGATAAGCATCGAATATTTAAATCAAAATTATCATATTATGAATGCTGATATTTTAAATGGAATACTCTAAATATATCTAAAGTTTAAGTATGTTCTCGAAATCAAAATTTGAAGGAAAGTTTTTAAAATATTTCAAAAACAAACCAATATGAAAGAGAATTCAAATATAAGACCTGGTTATAATTTCCTATTTAACTATTTATTTTATTTGTATAAATTATAATTTAATTAATAAAAAAGGAATTTTTGCTTTGCCCGGAGGCCTCCGCAGCTCCGCTGCTCTTCCATTCCGTACCCTCAGCGGTAACCGGGTGTTTCCGGTGACCCGGTAGCCCTACCGTTTTCTGTGGCTGCCAATTACGTTCGATATACACTAAATCCTAGATTTTTTCATAAAACAAAATACACGTGGATTTATAGCTAATTTACCTCTCCCATATTTTCCACAGCAGTTAATTATTAAAACAATTAAATATATCATAAAATAAAAGAATAATTACTACATATCACATAATTTAATTTTTATTTATACCTTACCCATTTATTCTTAATTAATTACACTATACACACTCAAAATATTATAAAATCTTATATACACATATTTTAACTTATTTTTATTATAATGAGTAATCATAATTTTTTAATGACCTAACTATAATTAAATTACAAAAAATTTGAGCCGTTCATTATATTATTTTAAAGATATTTAAATATATTTTGAGTGAAAATTCTAAAACTTTAATGTTTAGGTGGCGGCAAAGGAATGAGACATTCGCGACGTGAATTGATTTTAGGACAAATCAGTGCTTTAGTATGATATTGAGGAAGAGAAAAATATGTATTATTAAGAATAAAAATATAATTTTCATGATTTACTAATAAAATATTTTTTTTTCAAATAAATTTTGATTAAATTTTAACTCAAATGTATGTATGTAAGATTTTATAATATTTTGAGTGTGCATAGCGTATTACTAAGAAAGGATGGATAAGACATAAATAAAATTAAATTGTGTGGCATATAGGTAATTATTCCTAAAATAAAATATCAATATATACAAACCTTTCGTTTATCAGTTGCGCATGAATTTTTGGGTAAATTGCATGCAGCCCCTGACATTATGAGAGCTTTGCAAATCAGTCTCAATATTTAAAATTTTTTAATTTTGATCCCATTATAAAAGCACAATAGTTTTGAATTTTCTTTTAAAAACTATCCTTTCTCACTGAACTTTTTTAATAAAAAATTTAAAAATTTAATTACTTTTTTATTTGGTTTGAACCGTTCACATATTTTAAAAAATAACTATACCCTCAATTTTCATTTTTCTTTAAAAATTTAATAAAAATCTAAAATTTAAATATTTTCATCTCTAAAAAATAAAAATATAAATATTATAAAAAATTAACAATTAATGATTGACAATAATCTTATTAAATAATTATAAAAAATATATAAGTATGTCTTAATTAGGACTCAGCACTTTTGTAATCTCGAGACCCAAATTTAGATTTTTAATAAATTAGAATTAATTTTTAATATTTTTTTAATCTTTAAAGCTCAAATATAATTTACCTTAAATTTTTTGCACTTGCATATATGTTCTGATATACAGTAGAAAAAAATATTTGGAAGTAATAGTAAGCAAAATTTAATTTTGATTTAGATGGTGTATGCATAGCTTTTGAAATTAAAATATAACTAAAAAGTCCATTTTAAATAAATTTATATTTTTTGAGAAATAACAATTTATTTGGTGGACTCAGTAATCTTTTAGTTTTTTATATACATCTTTTTAACATTAAAATAAAGTGGAAATACGTGAAAAATATAGAAATAAAAGAATACTTCAATTTAATTTTTATATAATGTATCCTAGCTTTAATTTGAAGATATGGCTAAATTTCCTCTAGGTCCTGTAATTTAAGGTAATTAACAATTCAGTATACAGTCTTAGATTTTTTTTTATCAGATCATATAGCCTATATATTCTGAAACAGTTTGGTCCCTGAAATAAAAGTTATAGTGAAATGCAATCCAAATATAATTTTTTTTAAAAAAATAATAAAATTATTAACGCATGCATTTCCCTAGTTTTGTCCTTTTCTTATAATTGAGGAAATATATTGATACATATAATAAATGTAGGCACTAATGGAAATTTAACGAACTAAGAATAATGTTGAACAAATTATAAAAAAAATATAATAAATAATTAATAAGTTATTATAATTTATTTATAAGTATATTTTAATTCATATTTTTTAAATTTTTTTTATTAAGTCTCTAGTTTCAAACTGTAGGAATCTATATGAATTCTATTATTTTACTTTTAGTATCAATTTTAAATTTTAAGAATCTAAATAAAAAATTTAAAAAATATATAAATTAACATGTAATTATAGATTAACTATAAGTATCTATGAATAATTTTCATTTAAAACGTAGTCCCTCGATTTACCGGTTATCTCAAATTACAGCGAGGCATAAAATCCAAGAAAATTTAATTTCATTTTAGGTTAGTAATTCTTTAACAAATTTAAATAAAATATCTGGCATTTTACTTTGGGCCCCTAAGGTAAACCATCCATTACACATAGGTCCAAAATTTTAAAAATGTCCTATAATTGGTTACTCGAGTCTTTTTGTGTTTGCCATTGAAGGACATGAAGACGCCATAATACCCTTCTTCTTTGTTCAGTTTGGGGTCAAAAACCTCCCAAATTCTTAAAAAAAATACTTTTATTAATATTTTATATTAATTTTATATCATACAGTTAATTAAATATCAAAAATTAATTTTATTTCACATCCTATATAAAAATTAACTTTATTTCACATCCAACACAATTTTTAATGATAAAATATCTGTATTTTATATTATGATATTAAAATAATTTTTTTCTTTTTACCTCAAAAGAATCTAAAGCATCTCAAAATTATACTCCAACTAAACGATATTTTTCTCTCTTTTTCTTCTTTTCTTTCACGGCATTTTTGTCCTTCTTTGCTTTATCGCTACCACCCAAACCACCTCCAAATCATTGTTGTTGTTGTCCTCAGCTGCGCCATCAATTCTTCGCCACTGACACAGGAAGTTGCCACTATGCCCTCCCTTTCTTTCAACGGAGAAGAAGATACATAATTTCTCCCCGTAGTAAGCCTTTGATCACTTCATCTTTTGCAAATTCCTTTCCTTTGATGTCTTATTAGATTAATCGATTTTTTTGTCAATACTAACAGATAAAAAGTGTTGCTTTACGTAAGGCTAAATAGAAAAAAAAAATTATCTAATTAAAATAAAATGAAATTGTGAAAAAAGTTTTTACTAATTTTATATTTTATTGAGAACAAAATTCTATATTCTTTAGAGATTGAGATTGAAATTATTGAACTTTTCTTTAGATACAAAGCATTTCAATATAGAATTCTTCTCACTAATATACATAAAGTAAGACACATACTAATTAATTATTGAGTTTATGGAAGATTTCACATCAAATTGCCTCAAATTAGAGACTTTATTTTTTAAAACTATTATTTAGCCAGGACCTTAGATATGTTTGACACATTAAAAATTAATACTTAATGCTATAATTCTTTTCATAAAATGTGAGTCACAAATTCAACAAATTATGTTGGCTAACCTAAGCCTCTAAAGGTAAATTGCATGTAAGTTTTTAAACTATTAAAATTCTTGTAAGGGACTACCTTGTTTGACGCGAAAACCAAAATAGTACTAATTTAAAAAATATCAACAATAATAATAATAAAATATTTTTAATCATTCTACACAAATTCTAATATAAAAAATATTATTTTACTTCATATACTTATTTATTTCACATCCTATACGAAAATATTTGATTGAGTATTTTGGTCTAGGATATGAAATAAAGTTGATATTTTTTATTGAAAATTATTGAGTATGTAAATAAAATAATATTTTTTTATATTATAATTTATGTAAAATAATTAAAAATATTTATTTATTATTATTATTGATGTTTTTTTTAAATTAGTATCATTTTGGTCTTGATTTTGATCCTCGCGCCAAACAGGACTAACTTTAATGAGATTTTGCCTATAAACTCAAGCTTTAAGCTCACACTAGATTAAGCTTTTGCAATCTAGTCCCCAAACTCTCTGTAGTTTCGATTATCATTTCACCGCTTAGATAAAATTTCTGTAACGCTTACAAATAAATTGCGCAACCCACATATACTCGTTCTCTGCATGAAACTCCCTTTAAGTAGAGAAAAGCTCAGCTCGTGTAAAAACTCTATGGCAACACAAATTAGGAGAAGGTGGTAGAAGTGCTGGCAACATCAAGAGATGGTAGAGAGTGATGGAGAAATTCAACGTACTGATATCGAGTTAAGGGGGTATTTAGTTCGATATTATCTTGGTGTTATGTTATGTAATGTAGATGTCATCTTTTGACTAATAATTTTATAATCTAATAGAAAATTTTTTGTAGATGTCATTAAACCAAATAATTACTTTCTCTAGATAACATAACATAACATCAAGATAACATTGAACCAAACGCCCTCTAAATTCAAATGAGTTTGACTAAGGGGGCGTTTGGTTCAGTGTTATCTCAATGTTATGTTATGTTATCTTTAGAAAGTAATTGTTTGGTTTAATGACATCTTTAAATAACATTATAATTAATTACAAAAATATCACTACACACTGACATCTAGATGTCACCACAAATTGGACGATATCTCAAGATAATACCGTCAATTTGTCATTATAATATCAATAATTTCCAACTAAATAAAAATAATTTGAATAGCATTGATATTTTTTAATATCATAACATTGAATCAAACAAATGTCCATTGATGAATAACAATGATATTTAGATAACATGACATCTAAATAATATTAACATTGAGATAATACTGAACCAAACGCCCCTTAAATTCAAAATTTTCAAGAGTAGATTAACTTGAAATCATCTTAAAATTGAAATCATTTTGAATCTCAGTCAACTAGACTTAAATCATAAATTTCGAGCCAAATCAATTTCAGATTTGAGCCCAACTCAAGAATTAAATTCCAACCCAAGATCACTTCTAAAATGTTATATATACATACATACATACATACATACATACATACATACATACATACATATATAATTAAATTGACATGTTTTGTAAATATTCACATAACAACAAATCAAAAAAAAAATTCTATTTTCTTAAGGTGAGAATGGGTAATTAATTTTTTTTTAAAAATTCACTAAGTTAATTCATAAAAATATGTATTATGAATAATTACATCTAGGTCTTTATGATGGATACTTGATTTTTTATAAATCCAAAAATAAAAATATTTCATTCGAATTCTCTTCTTAAAAATATTTTTCATATGAATCTAATTTAGTAGATTCTACCAGGTTGAACTTTTAAGTTTTTATTTTAAAAATTTAAAATATTTAACTGTCAAAAATTATTATTACAAATTAGAATATAAAAAATATTTAAAATATTTTAAATACTTATATTTATCTATTATATTTTGCAAAATAATTTAAATTTAAGATAAATTGTGATTATTCTTCAAAATAAAAATAACAAATATAATTTTATATATAAGCGTAATTTACCCTAGTCCTAACATGAACTTTGGTTCTACGTAGGTCAAAAAAATAAAAGATAATTACCTGCATGTCATATAATTTAGTTTTATTTATGCTTTACTCATCAATTCTTAATTAATTACATTATGCATACTCAAAAATATTACAAAATCTTACATACACACATTTGAGTTAAAACTTAATCAAAATTTATTTGAAAAAAATATTCTGTTAGTAAATCATTAAAATTATATTTTTACTCTTAATAATATATATTTTTCTATTCCACAATACCACACTAAAGCGCTGATTTGTCCTAAAATCAATTCACATCGCGGATGTCTTTTTCTTTTGCCGCCACCTAAACATTAAGGTTTTAGGATTTTCACTCAAAATATATTTAAATATCTTTAAAATAATATGATAAACGGCTCAGATTTTTTGTAATTTAATTATAATTAGGTTATTGAAAAATTATAATTACTCATTATAATAGAAATAAGTTAAAATGTGTGTATGTAAGATTTTATAATATTTTGAGTGTGCATAATGTAATTAATTAAGAATGAATGGATAAGATATAAATAAAATTAAATTATGTGATATGTAGGTAATTATCTAAAAAAATAATCTGAGTCTATTTAATTTTTTTTTAAATTTTATTAAATTTGATTATTCAATAAATAAAACAAACAATAAATATCTCAAGGATCTTATTGGTTTCTGGAGCCGCCGAAGGTGACAAAAGAAATGGTGGGGCCCGGAAGCCTTCTGAATTAAAGTAGGGTTGGCTCAAAACTAACTCACTTGAAATTTTCTACCCCAAAAAAAAAAAAAAACTCACTTGAAATTAAATTAACTGACAAATAATAAATTAAAAATATCCTGACGTACATAATAAAGAATCTTTTTCATAACTATATTATAATAAGTAATATATATATATATATATATTAAATTATAAAAATAGATAATTAAGTTTAATTTAACTCAAAATTAACTTTAAATCAAAATAACTTTTACTCAATTAAATTGAACTCAGCTCAAAATTAAAAAAAAAAAAAAATTTTAAATTAATTTTACACATTTGAACTTGACGTAAAGCTACCCTTGAATTTAGAGATTAGCATAGTAATGTAAGGGTGTACATATTTATTTATTGAATAAAAAAAATAACATTTTTTTTTTAAATTTAATACAAAGTAAAAAGTGAAAATTTATTCAAATTCTCCTATTATTTTAAAAATATTTTTTTAATATTTTATATTATAAAATTTAAGTAAAAAAAATTAACTTTATTTTATATTTTATATAAATTTTAATTATAAAAAAAAACTTTATTTTACAATTTAATTTTACGATAAATTCCTTTATCTCTCGATCATCATGTATATTTATATATATAATATATTCAGTAATTCAATCAATTTAATTTCTAAAAATATGAAATCAGATTGAAACAAAATAATTGAACCAATTTGTAGGTAGTTAATGGAACCAAAATAATGAAACCTAGAAAGCTTAGATGATCAAAACTATTGATTGATTAGTTTGAAAATAATCAACTAATGGAGGGCCCAAGAAGAAAAGTTAAAAACAAAGGATAATTACATGCTTAAATATTTAATAATCTTATTTATACACTAAACCTTTAATTGCTAATATTCAAATTTAGCATGCTTATAATTAACCTTTCATTCTCTGAATTTGTAAAAAAGATGATGAGAAAATATAAAATGTCCAAAATATAATTATTAAAATTGCATGCATTTAAGAAGTAAATAAACCCGTGATTTTCTCATAACTCAATGAAAAAAAAACTTACCTGAGAATCACCAAATCTCAAATTTGAAATACATTATCATCATAATTTTAAAATGAAGCGAAAAAAAAAGAAGTATTTTGTGTTACTCAAAATCTAGATATTAAAAATATAAAATTATGGACTTATATAAAATCATGTCATGTACTTTAAACTCTAGATATAATTTCCCCATGAACTTGTTGTTAGATTATTTGTAGATGAGATCAAACTGAAGGTAGGACGGCAGATTTGTCTACATTTTTTATTTTTATTTTAGTTTATTAATTTATTCCCTTTTACTGATTTTTTTTTAAGATGAAATTATTTTACGCGTATTTTGCTACGAGTACATTAAATTAATGTCTATGTTCAGAAGTAGTGATTTCATTAGTTAATATAGGAGATTCGAAACTTTGTTTCTTTTTAATTATCAAATTAGTGCACAATAAAATAATATAAATAAATATTTCTCATATTAATAAAGTTTTAAGAGAATATAATAGTCCATCGCCCATTTATTATACCTCATGCACCCAACATTTTTTCCTTAAAAATTTTAAACATTCATTAAGCTTTTCTTCTTGGCTGAAAATGATATTTTAAATTACAAAAATCCCCGTATCTGAGAAGAAGATATTGTTTAATGGGAGCTATTTTTCAGATACAATCGAGAGTTATCGCGAGAATTAATATATTTTAACTGAATATTACATCACAAAAATCTCATCTAAACTTAAGGGTAAATTTTATAAAACTGTAGTAAGACCAGCGATGATACATGATGCTGAATACTGACCTATAAAGAGAAAATGTACAAATAAAATAAATATTGCAGAAATGAGAATGCTAAGGTGGTTGTGTGGATATATACGAAAAAATAGAATGAGAAATAAATATATCCGAAAGAAAGTCATTGTTGTACCAATTGAAGATAAACTTAGAGAAAGTCGGCTTATATGATTTGGACATATAAATCATAGGCTGATTGAAACTCCAGTTAGAAAAATTGAGCTATTGAATTTTGCACATGTACAAAAAAAAAAAGGAAAACAAAAAAAAATATGACAAAAAAACTACAATAAATAATCTTAATTACTTAGACTTAAATAAAAATTTGATAATTAATAAAATGTAGCTAATTCCACTTAGTAAAATTAAGGTTTAGTTATTTGTTACGTCACAAAAATCACGTTATTAAAAATAATTAAAAAAACAATTTATTTGGGAACATACAATTGAACAATGCAAAGAGAATATTATTTTAGTATCACAACAAAAAATAAAATTACGATTTTTTTAACATTGAATTTTATGTTAAATAAAAAATTAAATTAAAATTTTCACTGAAAAATTATGAAATTTATAAAATAAAATTAATTTTTAATATTATGATTTGTGTAGGAAATAAAATAATATTATATTTAAATAATAAATTTTTTTATCAGAAATTATATAAACATAAGATATTAGGATGACCTTGAAGAGTTTTGAGGCTTTAAACAAACAAAAGCTAAGGATCATTGACTGCCACAACTTTCAGTTAGTGGATATCAAAATTTAATTTTATACTCATCTCACTTGCTTACATTTAAGCTTACTGATGAGTTTTAACGTGCATTTAATATTAGGATAATAAGCTTAGAGAAAAACAGAGTCCTGAAAATTAGCAGCACACAACGTTTCTATCACAGAATACTAGTACAGAAGAACCAAGAATTATCTAGAAAAATACACAAAAATATAAGATGATTCAAAGATAATTTCCATTACGTCCATCTGAGAGGCAAAAAGCAAGCATTTACTAGAACACAAAAGAATTTTGATCATAAGATCAATATAAAAAGAAAAAAAAAAATATAAGCTTACTGATTCTAATGATGATCGTAATCCCCTTAAAGCTCTGCTAAAGGGTATTTATAAATAAGCTAAGGCAATGCTTAATCTTTTTTAAGTTAAAACAAACTGCAACTGTCGGTTCCAAGAAAATCATTGATGATGTCAAGAAGAGGATACGCGGATTCTTGATTTGTTAGGTCATTGAAAATCGGATGACCAACCATTGATGACCGAAAACTTGTAACTTCCAGTTAACTGGAAATAAGAAGGATTTTGCAATAGAAATTGTGCACACAGAATACTGATGTGACTGTCTCCATCAGGCTGAAGGACAGTGACAGCTGCGGATAACCAAATATCGGGGACGATATAACTGATAGATAGCAATACATCATCCCGATGGTTTAAAATTTCTACAAAATAAAAATAAGTATGATTAATCAAACATCGTAACCGATGAAATAAACATCGTAACCGATGAAATAAACATCATGCACGATGACAGGTAAATAAAATTTGGGATTTTTACATACAAGACATGAAATTTACACGAAATTACGCATTTCACCATCAATTCATAAATATTACTATTATCACACCATATTCATTTAAATTTTACGCATTTCACATATTTCACACCATATTTTTTGATGGTGAACTTCACATTTCGCCTTGATCTTAATTATATTATTAATATATTAATTAAATATTATAAATAAATTAATTTATATAAATAATAATTTAAATATTTATGAATTTATATATTTTAATTTATTTATCCTATTTAAAATTTCCAATTAGGGTGCCGAATTTAAATCCACATGGCTATAATTTTTAATTAAAGTAAAAAAATTGATATATTTACAGTAAAAAATAAAATATGTGAAATATTATAAAATATATAAAATATGTGAAATATGTGAAATGCGTAAAATTTAAATAAATATGGTGTGATAGTAGTAATATTTACGAATTGATGGTAAAATACGTAATTTCGTGTAAATTTCATGTCTAGTATGTAAAAATCCCATAGAATTTAAAAAATCTTTAGGTGACATGTGCAACTGAAATGCAACGCTGAATCCAAATATAAACAAAGTCTTACACATCTTTTCTTATTGTTCATTTTTTGATGCAAGCAAGCTCACAAAACATAACTAAAGCAATATGCAAACAAATAAATATAACAAAATAAAACGCCTAAGAATCTTATTGAACCTCGTTTATCAAAAATCCGTTATTAATGCTTCAAAAAAAAAAAAAAAAAACTTCGTTAAGCAGCCAGGCTTCTACTTTGATAATGGGTCAAGTTCATGTACCTTTTTGAATTCAATTAAATCAAAAAAAAAAATTCAGATTCACATCAAATCTAGTTTAAGTCAACTAAAATCCATTTAATTTTCAAAATTTTAAGTTAAATTGAACATAGTTTTAATTTCATTTTTTATTTAAATATTAATTATATAGAAATAAATTATATATATAATGCTTAACAAATTAAAGCATATAAACACAGTATTTACAAATATCATATCAATTATAAGTCAAATTAATTTTTATTTTCAATGAATTCGAAAAGGATAAAATGTGAGCAGATTGCAAACAAATTTCAAGTTTCAAAATTACTAATCAGCCCCAGCCATATGGCAAAGATTGAGTTTCTCATATAAAACTTAAAGAAGACAGCAAGAACACTCCAACTTATTTCCACCATTTTTTTCTCATACTTATTAACATTAATTATTTAATCATAATTTAAGTCAACTAAAATGTATCCAATTTTTAAATTAAATCAAGCATAATTTTATTTTTTAAAATTTAAAGTCATTTTACATATCATATATATTAAATATTTTCTATTAAAATCATATATATACATATATATATAACATTTAATAAATTAAAATATATAAACACATTTTACAAATATCATAACAATTATAAGTTTGCAAGTTGAATTAATTTTAATTTTAAAAAATTTACAAAATCAAATCAAACTGAGCAAAATGTAAGCAGATTAAGAACAACTTTGTACTGATCAACCCTAGCCATATGGAGTAACATGCATTTTTCTTATACAAAAACTTAAAGAAAAAGAAGACAGCGATATCAATTTTTTTTCATATTTATAAGCATTAATTATCTAATCTTAATTTAAATCAACTAAAATCCATGCAATTTTATAGTAAAATCAAGCATAGTTTTTAATCCTTTTTTAATCTAATAATTATTGTATGCATAATACATATTAAAAATAATTTTATTAAATTTATACATTACATATATTTTTATACATTAATCTCAGTAATATATAAATTACACAATATATTTAATATATGAAAATATAAAAACTCATTATTTGTAAATCATTAAATTTTATTTTAAATGAGTTATTTGATTCAATGTTATATTATGTTATCCAAAAAAAATAATTATTTAGTTTAATGCCATCTATAAATAATCTTTTATGAGATTATAAAATTATGAATTAAAAGATAACATCAAAATATCATAACATCACACCAAAATAATAATAAAACAAACGCCCCCTAAATCGAATTAGAATGGAGAAAAATATGAGTAAATTGCAAACAAATTTTGAGTTTCAAAATTACAGATCAGCCCCAGCCATATGGCAAAGATTGGGTAATATATATATATATATTTTTTTTTTTCTTATAAAAAACATAGAAAAGACAGCGAGAGAGAGCACTTCATATTATTTCTATCGATTTTTTTTTCTCATATTCATTATCGTATCTCAATTGTTTAATATTCAGTTAGGATTTTTTTCTTCTCATATTCATTATCGTATCACATGTTTAATGCTTCACTATCGAACCATGCAATTTAATTGAGCGATCAGGCAAAAAGAAAGATAAGATAAAGCATTACCATCATGATAGCTATCAGCTCACACATGTACAGTAATTTATGGAAGCTATGCATCAAGAACTCCATGGCCTGCAGTTTAAAGAAGTTAGCATCTGATAGAAAATAGAACTGAATAATAATGAAGTTTTAAATTTTTCGTCAAAACTGAAAAAGTGTTTGTGTTTACTTAAATTCTCCAATGAATTATTACCACTTTTTCACAAAGCTTATTCGTAAAAAAGACCTAAAATGTTAAATGTTTTTCTTAATTTCGACATCTTACAAGCTTTCGAGATTTTTCAAAGTCAAAAGTCTCGAAAGCATGATCTTCGAGAAATTTCGAAAATGTTTCTTCAAGGTTTTTCATTTTTAATTTTTGACTAGATATCTATTAAATTGTTTTCAGCAGCTTCAGAAAACGATTGGTCACTAAAACGTGCAAAAGGCATGATAGTGATAGTCGCAATATGGTTCATGTAATGTGTAGCAGTGTAGCAAGCATGGAACTCTACAGACTTCACTCTACAAATGGTTGCTAGGGTGGCTTGTTACTTGTTATCTTCTCATAATCCTTTACTTCTCTTGTGATATTCTTTAAGTTAGTGGACCTCCCTCTGTTGTCTCATAATGATATAAAATTTATGTTAACAATCATCTCTGGCTGTCACCTTCTATTATTGTTTGATTTCACTGTACTCTGTTCTTTTTTTCTTTCCCAAAAATGCTTTAGCCACAACAAATTAGTCTCAAAGCCATCGAGATTTCCCGCTCTAAGTTTCTTGAGACGTTCACAAAGAAGCGATGGTAACTACGAAGTACACCGTTGAGAAGTTGGATACGATCAACACCATAGGCACTTTCTAGAAGGTCAAGATAACAGCTATCGGCGTCCAATTGTACTTAGATGATTCCTTGCTAAGCAAGAAAAAGAAGCCTGTTACTATAATAACAGAAGAGAGGACAGATAAGAAAGGATCACCAAGATCCATTTGACTGATGAGATTATACAGAATTGCTTAACAGAGAATACGACAAATGCTTTGTTTCAAATTGGAGTCACTTTATATGACAGAGAACTTTTAAAAAAAAAAAAAAAAGAGATTTTTTAAGCAAATAAGTTACTCACACCGGTTGCGAAAAGGCAAGAGTATAAAGACTCATCTTATCAAGAGACAGTATAGGTGAAATGTAAAATATGAGGTCCTACATCATTTCTATTATGTTCACTTTCACCTTCAAAGAAAACTCGAGAGGTTTCATAGTGTATAGAAGACTTTATTACATTGAAAAATGCATCTCAGGGGTTATTGTCGAAACTTTACTTGATTCAGATATTTGTCTTCGGACTTCAGGAACACGATCTTGAGATTTCATCACAAATGGAAGAAAGACAAAAGGCTCTAATGAAGGGAGACAAAAGGGCTAGTTCAGAGACGATCTGGCACACGAATTTGGTTCAAAATTATTGAAATAGAAAAATCACATTAAGGCAAATTGCTTGAGTTTGAAAACAGAGAGCAGTTAATAAGAATGACCAGAAGAAGAGAGAGAACTGAGGCCACGCAATTATTGTTGCCGAAGAACTAATGACGATAGGATTATTCTCGTAACAAATGATGGAGAACATGATGTTTGATGGCATCATTCGTACTCTGACTGAAGTAAGATTTGCTTTTCAGCTGAAGAGAAATTTCATTTCACCAAGCACTTTGTATACGTTCTATACAAGATGGCACAAGTCAATAGAGAAGGTGGAGCTTTGAAAATCTCTAAAGGTACCAGGACTGATAAAGGGACGTCTTAGAACAGATGAACGACCATACACATTGGATGGTTTTCTAACAAATCAAGCCTTTATCCCACTAGGTGGAGTTAACTACATAAATCATTTACTTTCATTGCACACTATCAAATAACAAATATTCATTTAAGTCCAAATATATAAAATTATTTTTTATAATTTTTTACCTTGTCTTTTATGACCTTCCTCTTTCTCTTATTATATGAGCAAGATCTAATAATTCAACTTTCCTTACTGAAGCTTCTATTAATCTAAGACTTATACATCCAAACCATTTAAACTAGCTCTCTCTAAGCTTATCCAAACTAGTATATCTTTTCGCGAATATACTCATTTCTTATATTTTGTTCTTTCGCGTATACTCATTTATCCACCTTAACATCTTCATTTTTATGACACTTATCTTATTTATGTGTTTCTATTTTGTAAATCAGCATTTAGCATTACATAACATCGCTAGCCTTACAACTGTTCTATAAATTTGCCTTTAAGTCTAAGTGAAACTTTTTATCACACAATATGTCAAATGCATTCCTCCACTTTACTCATCTTGGTTGAATTTTGCTAATAATATCATCTATTTCACTGTTATTCTATATGATTAATTTAAGATATCTAAACTATTCGCTCTCCCTGATAATTTGATCATCAATTGTCATCTCTCCACTATAAGTGCTTTTTTTTATTAAATTTACACTCCATACATTCTACTTTTTATTTGATAAAATAAAAACTTTTAAATTCTAATGCATTTCTCCATAACTCGAATTTCGCCTTAGCACCTTCTCAAGTTTTATCAATAAGGAGAATATAATCTGCAAAAAACATACATTAAGGCACTTTTTTTAATATATCCATTCAAAACCTTCACAACTAGTACAAAAAGATATGAACTTAAAGTTGAACTTTGACAAAGAAAGCTTCTCATAAAAAAATTTCAAGTGTTCCAAAAACGTAGTCCAGTCAAAAGTATGACACATCCCTTTAGCATTGACACAAGTACTACAAAAGATGATGAGGATCAAGTACCACCAGTAATGCAACCATACTTCATTGGCGGGAACACAAAAGAGCAGAAATTTTATCACCACAAATATGAATAGTTTGATCATGTTAATGATGCATTCTCTATTGCATGAGATATAATTTGCCTTGATGGGAAATGCATGTTTGCAGAGGTGGTTTAGATTTACATTTAGATTTACAATTGAATCTCAAAGCCAAGCAAGTGTTGTTTTCGCAAAAGAACAATACTTATTAAGATCAGATAACACTTCATTTGAGATATTATTACTCGTGCAGATGTCAAGGTAAGTAAGATTAAACTCATGAAAATCCAATTGACATGTTAACCAAGCTCTTTCAATTTCCGAATCTGAGGTTTCAATATCTCAATGAGTTCCTGGTGTCCTTAAGGATGCATGAGACATGAGGCTAGTTCAATATCATAAAGAAAGGAATGCAAGTCAAAGTTGATATTTGTTGTGTGTGACTTAAATTCTTTGAGAATAAATTCTTTGATATTTGTTACATTATTGGAAGGTTTCAATAATCTACAAGTTTTCAAGAAGGTTTTTCAATAGAAGTACAAGCTCCAATAAACTAGCTCAAAAGTAGAGTCGAGCATTGTTATCGAAAACTTGATTTTCAAGATCTCAAAAATATTTCTTCAAATTTTTTCATCCAAGTCTTTGTCAAGATCTTTTCTAGTTCAGAAAAAGACATAATAAAAGAACATGCAAAATACATGATAGTGACAACAACAATATGGGTATTACGGCAAAGTAAACGTGATGTGTAGCTTAAAGCACTTACTGCAAAGGGAACTCGTTATTCATCACTGCCTCAACATTCCGCCTCCTAAAACTTTTTGTCAAGTTAGTGAAGCCTTCTCATCTATTCTCCAGTGATTTTTCCTACAAGGTTTTCCACGAAAGTTTATATATTTTATCTTCTTCTTTTCTAGTTGTTTGATTCTATAGCTATTTAGTTGCTCTATTGTTTTATGCCTTCCCAAAGACACTTCCACGACATAGAAAACTGAACATGAATTTTAAAAACCATTGTGCGACAACATCAAATCAAACACAAAAACAAACCTTGACAGCGAATTGTGCTTATCTCTGGCCCCTTCATTTCGATACCATCATCTGTTAGTAATGATATTCCTGATGAACATACTCTGAATGGAAAAGCCAGTGGTGGAGAGATTGGTGATTTTGCCACCTTAATGAACCTCTGACCTGCAATGAAGGTCCTCAATGATCTTTCCTTTTCTTTTTTTGAAAAGTAAACCACTTCAGAAAATTTTCTTTGCCCAATGGATGTTCTCTTATGAAATTGTTTTTTGCCTATCTTTCCAAATAAGAGTTGATTTCATGATTTTGATATAATTACTAAGACAGCCTATCTACCAATCATGAACCATAGAATTTTCTCGTCCAAGCTTAGGACTGTCAACGCAGATTTTTGGAAAAGTTTCCGGATGAAAAATATATTTTGTTATTGCCATAACTTGTAAGTGCAGAAATCAGTTTGAAGATTAAATTCTAAGAGAACATGGAATACAAACAATGTTGATCTATGTTGTAAGAAGTTTTACTTCAAACAGCTAGGCTGATATTCTGATAGCACATAAACCAACGTAAAAAACAATACATGAAATAAACATTTGAAGGAAGAGGCTGTATAGCCAATTAAACATTCAAGGGAAGAAAATGTATAGAATATCTCTGAGTAGAAATTTCAAATTTTGTGAAAGAAGATGACCATACATAGAAGAAAGAAATGGCCGATCATAAGTGGAAACTTTTTTAACACCACATATCATATTTAAACTCTATATTCCAGACTAATCCTTTTTCCAACAATACACGTCAAACGATTATTGGAAGTAACATAATAAAATAATATGAATCATTCCAAAGAACAGAATGAATGTCCAACAAAACTGTATTACCTACTGTTTACAGTATATTCTGGTGAAAAACCACACATCAAACCCAAAATAGATTTTTATCAGACATAAATGCCAATTCAGCAACAGCATTTAACAGATAGATTCCAGACGCATTTTTCTATTTAAAATGACTTTTGTCGATACTAACCTGAATAAGCCTCAAAGATGAGACGTATGGTTACTGCATGAGCCCATTGAATCCCTAAAGCAGCAACCTGATGAGAATCAAACTTCTCAGAGTTATTTCCGGCCTCCTTTCCTGCTTAGAATATTAAATGAAGTTCCAAAAGCAGTAAAGGATGAGCACAGAATTCATAAGTGTACTCAACAAATTTGCTGAACATACCTAAGAATGCATAATGAGATGATTCATCATTTGTGTGCCCACGTACTTGGTTTGTCACAATGATCGGAATGCGAGAAAATTCAGCAAGTGACCTCAAATTGATTCACATAACTAATTATGTCAATGAGGGAGAATGAGATGATTCCTCTATAAATCTCAAATACAAGCCAAAAATGAAGAACCAAATTTCATAATACAAGAAAGAGAGGAGCTCACTTCAAAAATGCAAAAGGGCATTTCACCGGTTGGTTCCTAAGATAACTGCTGTCACTTTCATTTTCCCTAAGAAAATAAGCAAAAGGAAGATAAAGTCAGTGGAGGAAAAGCGTAAGTTCATACACTTCAACGAATATTTAGTAAAAGTAAAGCATAAATTTCAACAAATATTTTATAAAACTATAGTAAGACCAACGATAATATATGGTGCTGAATGCTGGCCTGCAAAGAGAAAACATACAAATAAAATAAATGTTGCAGAAATGAGGATGCTAAGGTGAATGTGTGGATATACACGAAAGGATAGAATGAGAAATAAGTATATCCGAAAGAAAGTTGGTGTTACACCAATTGAGGATAAACTTAGAGAAAGTCAGCTTAGATGGTTTGGACATATAAATCGTAGGTCGATTGAAGCTCCAGTTAGAAAATTGAGTTACTGAATTTTGCCCATGTACAAAGAGGAAGAGAGAGACCAAAGAAGACATGGCAAGAAACTATAAGGAGTGATCTTAGTTACTTAGACTTAGATAAGAATTTGGTAACTGATAGAGCGCAATGAAAACAAATGATTCATCTAGCCGACCCCAACTAGTGGGATTAAGGCTTGGTTGTTGTTGTTGTAAAGCATAAATTTCACAAGGACCCTATTTAAGAAAAGACAAAATATAACAATGTATATTTGAATGCTGCACTAAAAGAAATTAGAATTACTCATAATTCTATCAAAAAGTTTCAAAAATATGAGTAGAGTTTAGATGTGAATCAAATTATGGGAACAATGAGATTTCAAGCAAGATTCATATCAAATTAATGACAAAAACTAAAGAGCATACCAACATACCCTTTACGTGAGAACTCCAAAGATCAACATAAATCCCATAAATCAAAGCACCATTAAATTGAAAGATTTGATCTCCAAGGATTACAAACTTTAGAGACGACTTATGAAGCACTTGACCTTTTTTTTTTCAAGCTTACAACAAGGCATCCCAAATTCCATAACGAGAGGGAGTTCAGTAATAGATAATTGATATGCAAGTCACGAATTTAAATGAGCACTTCATACTTAATAACAAATCACTGCAAGGCCAACATAAGGTCATAATAGATAATTGATATAAAAGGATGAGCAGAGCAGTCCTCTTTTCTTCATCCAAAATGCTAAGGCAGTGTGTTTGCTTTCAATTTGTCTCCAAACACTCGAATCATTTCAAAATAAATTTTCCAGAGCATAAAATGATTGTACCATTCTTTAGATAAATAAGTTGAAAAGTGAGAGATGTAAAGGCAGAAGCATTTTGGAGAAGATAAAAATAAAATAAAGCAATTAATTAGTAACAAGAAGCAACAACTGAAACGATAATTAACATAGATTTACATTGAAACTCTTTTAGAAAGAAAAAGAAAAAAAAGTGAAGGCACGGGAGGTTCTTCAATAACTTCAACGAACATACAAAAGGAATCAATGATGAGGAGTCAGTGAGCATTAACTAGCTCTAACAACCCTTTACATACTGAGGGCTTCACACTCCACGCATTAAATGTAATTGTTCAAACCCTACTTCGAAAGTCCCTATCATGCTTTTTGCACATACTTTTGACTAGTTGTCTTCTAAAATCAAAAATATCTCATGATCTATACGAAAGACAAAAAACCTTGAAGAAGCATTTTCGAAACTTTGTAAAAAATCATTTTTTTCGACAGCAATCTTCAATGTCACTTTTGAGTTAGTTTGCTCAAGTTCCAGCATCAATGCATAGGTCTCTGCAAATCCTTCTAAAAAACCTGTAAAATGTCAAAAACAAATCTATGATGGTCAATATTTCGAGAACGCCTATTGTCAAAATTGTTGCCCTTCATTTTATGTTCTCAAGTATAATTCTAAAAATGGGTGAGGATTGTTATCAAATAATTCAAAGCCACACATAACATAGAAGTTGAGAACGATATATAGTTGGACAACAATAATTTCATTCAACAAAGTAAAGGAAATTCAATTGAGACATTATTAGCTATCACAAAATATTTGAAAACAAGGTTAACAACAATAACTTAACTACTTCTTAAAAGCATTAATGTAATGATCAATGAGATCTTTTCAAACAATTGTGGCAATGATTGTTACGTTGTCTGGCAGGTCAATTAAAAGATGTCAATTGTCATGAAATAAAGCCTTCTGCATGCTTTATTTAAGAATGCAATAACTTCCATAATCACAAAGCACATGCCAATAGTATAATACAACTAAAGTTTTGCAAGAAATGCACCCACCCAGAAATAAGTGCAACCATGCTATCAATGATAAGTAACTTCACGTCATGCTCAAGAAGTTCCAGTTTTATCTGTTGGAAACTGCAATAACAATTCAAGTTTCATTTACAAGAAAAGATGATTATGTTCACAATTTAGCAGTATAACAACATCAAAATCCCAAATGTACCATCAATATTATCATAAACATTAATAGCCTCACCTCAAATTATTCAAAACATCTTTATAAATTCTTCTTCCAATCATTCTTGTATTATAGTGCTCCATTGGGTTTCCCATGCTTTTATATATATATATATATATATATATATATATATATATATTCAAATTTAATTTTGGTCAACGTTTGTTATGTCTAATTCCCATCACAACAAAATCAATTTCAGGATATTTTTTGCATAATGAACTCTCCATTTCACATGCCCAAACCAACCAAATTGTTTCTCCACACTTCAAGTTCAATATATTTAACTCTTTCATTCTCCCAGGTAAAATCCTTTCTCACCTTGTTAGCACAAGCTGCACAACATATTTATCTCAAAACTAACAACCCTCAATTCTACTGTTAGTTCTTTTTATTTTTATTATGAGCATGCAAATACTAAACCAAAATAGTTGTGCCTAATTTTCCAAAAAATTATTTTGTGGGACTCCAAGATAAATTCTTATTAAAAAACTGATGCAGCAACATTTTGGTTATTTACAGATGGATTGACATGTGGACTTTTATTTCAATGGGAATGCCCGCTCTAAGTCTTGTAAATATGTTTGAGTCAATTTGAATTAGTTAGATTCAAATTAAAACGTGTTTAATTCAATTTGGATTAAAATTGGCTCAAATTAAATCAAATTTGGACCTAACTGTGAAGAGGTGGAAAGAAGAGTCCCAATTTGAAATTTTTCCATTAAAATCAACTAGAGATTAAAGCCAGTCAGCACAATCATGCAGTAGCTTCCCTCTTCCTCGTCAAGCCTAGCCCTTGCCTCACCTCGGATGAACAAGTCGACCTCTTGTCGCCCCACGTCGCCGACTTCCACGCACATGATTACCACTTCTCGAGCACATTCAAGCAGATTCCGCCCAACCCTAACTACTATCTTCCTTTATAGAGGCCACCAAATGATGATGATTGCAAAGTCGCTTGATTTACATTGAGAAAAGAAGAATCTTCTTCAATTCTTCGGATCCAATGCAAAAGGTGTCAATTCAGCCCTGATTTTAACCGGATTTAGCTTGTTCGGACTTGGTTGTGGCGGGGGACTACATCCATGTTCATTCCAGAGGTTTGAGGTTCCTACGAAGCTTAAGACTTTCTTCTCCTTTTGTTGTTTCTGGAGTTTCTTGTTTCCTTCCTGTTTCCCAAATTACTAAAATTTGCTTCTAGTTCTTACTTTGCTTAACCAACTTAAAACTAAATTGAACTCTATTTTCTGTTGGTTTCTACATTCACTTTTGTCCCTAATCTGAGCTTGAATTACTGCTGAAATTATGTTTTGAAATTCTGCCATGTTGAATGTTCTCCAAAATTGCTCTTCAAATTTATATGCTTATTATTCCTTTAGAACTTGATGGAGTTTTGCCTAATTTGTTTAGGCCTGCTGTTTAATCTATTCCATGTTCTAAAGAATGTTACTGAGTGCTATTGGATGGATTGAAATTCATAAATTTCTAGTGGTTCAAGTTCTCATGATGTGATAGCTATTCTCCAATGAATTTGATAAATTCCAATCTTATTTATGTGAGTTTATTGGATTTGACTGGAACATTGCCAAACTCGAGGGTTTTCGAATGTTTTAAATTTTTTTGAGATAGAGAGATAGAAAATTATTTTAATATTATGATGTGAAATAAAAATATTTTATTATTGAGGATTGTGTTGGATGTAAAATAAAATTGATTTTATTTATTGAAGGATGTGTAGGATGTAAAATAAAGTTAATTTTTAAAATTGAAATTTGTGTAAAATATGAAATAAGTTAATTTTTAATATTTAATTGTACGTATTATGTGAAATAAATATAAAATATTAATGAATGTGTTTTTTGAAAAGTTTGGGAGATTTTTGGTTCCCATCCAAACAAGGCCTAGGAATCTGCCAGGCTACCATGAAAATCTATGTGATGTGCAAAGGTTTTATAATTAAGTCTAATTTAATTTATTCTACTCTATAATTTCACCTAACATTATTGCATGCTAGTAGAGGCAAGACATTATTTAAAGTGCTACATTTTAGATCTAGTTAGTCTGTTAGAGACCCCATGTCGCCTACATTTCTAGGTAGGAACCGCTGCTGGTAGCCATAGGAGAAGAGGGCTTTCATCTTCTTGACGATTCCGAGTAGAAGGTGCTGGTTCAGCTGTGATTGGAGGTGGCAATGAGATGCATCCATAGAAACTTGAGGTTCCATAGTGTTTGGGCTTCAGTTAGCTTAAATTTCTTCCCTTCTCTGTTTTTTTTTTTTATAAATTTTCTGTTTCACTGTTGGTATTTCAAAATTCACTAGCTTGTTTTGAAATTCTATCACTATCCCATCTTATTGAAGTGGACTTTGCATCTGGGCTAGCCTTCCGGTTATTGCTTTGAAATTATCCTCCTTCAATACTTTTATTTTGATAAAATCTAGTATGGATTTCATGAAAATTGCTTAAATATAATATCCATATTGTCATGACCTAGTAATTACTTCTGTTACCACACCATAAAGTCAACTGAGAATATGGAACATAATTTGCATTATTATTCCCTGCTCTAAGTTTTAGTTAATTCAAGGTTTAAGCATGATAGTCAATTCCTTCAGCTACTAGATGGGTAATTTTTTTAGAACATAAGTTCTGTAGATTTTCATTGAGCTTTATAAATCTCTTTGAGATAGTTTTGTGAAACTCTATGCGATTATACAAATTTTCATAATTAAGTTTAATTTAGTTTAATCTCCTTAATGTTGTATCATGTAGCTTAGCTTCATACTAATTGAGCTAGAGCATTGAGTTATCTAAGATATTGCAATTAGTCTACTAGCAGATTTAAAATCTTCATTGCATGTGCACCTAGACAAACCTATACCTTGGCCAAGTTTTCTGAGTTGAAGTTGCTCGAGTAAAACTAACCTAGCCCATAATTTATTTTGGTATCTTGGAGGTCACCCATAGGACAACCCCATGCTGCATCAAAAACCAAGCACTTGATCTTATCTAAGTAGCTTTGATTTTAAGTGCCATCATTTTCTATAAATTCTTATTCCATTATAGATCAAAAAGATCGAGTTAATATGTATATACTTTTATTCCATTAATAAATCAATAAAATCAAGTTAATGCATCTATACAGTATTTGGTCTTTTATCCTACTTATTGATAAATATCAATATGTTCTTCCATATTATTCATAACATGGACTCGATATTCACTTTCATTTTTAGTTTGAATGTTGATTACCCACTTTGAATATTAAGAGAGTATCATAATTACAAGAAAAATATGAAACCAACCTGTGTAATCTCATTGTGACTGAAATTTCTCCATTTACTCCACAATTGTTGAAAACTGAGCAATCGAAAATAGATATTCCAAGAAGCAAAGAAAAGGTGCTTAACTCTTCATGCCAAATATGGAGTCATAAAATAGTGTCGTGGATTTGCCATACTTTCCATATCTTAAAAATAGCACTGTAATATTTTCTCTCTTTAGATCTACATTATTACCTTAACCTAACATCCTACTCCAGAAACCATTTGAGAAGTTACAATTTAATAGCTACTCAGGCAATAAAAAGCTACTGAGTATCGTCTACCTGCACCAATATGAAGGCAACGGCAAAAATTTTGATCATAAATCTCTAATTATTACCTATCAATAAATTCTGACAATGATGTTTGACGTAGAACTATTATCCTTCCAGCCATCTGAAACAATCAACAAAAATCATGAAAATCCAGCAATAATCCAGACTGTCTGTCTACCAAGAGATTTTCTAGGCATGTTAGGATGCAAATAACACATTCCATTTCTTTACATATCCATAATGCAAAAACTATAATAGATATATCATGATATACTTGAAGGAATAGAATTTTATCTTAAAGGAAACATTCATGATATGATATCATGTTTCAGTTAAACCTCCTGTGCCATGCCTTCAGACTGAAATATGTGAGGAAAGCTATTTCTGCCAATCTCTACCATCCTGCATAACACTAACGATGGCTGATGCTACCATTAATGGAAAAAAGAATGGACTAGGGACAAGGAGATCACAAATACCGCTGTGAACTAAACTTTGACTCTGCATCTATATATATTACACGGCCATTAAGACCACCATAACTGGTAGGCATTGCTGCTAATAATGAAAGCTTCAGACAAAACTGCAATGTCAAACAAAAAACTGTCAAAACATGAGCAAGAACTAAATCTGCATGCATGAAGCTACAATTAAAAAAGGGAACTCATATAGAGGACACCTTAATTATGAAAAATTATGTGTTTTGTCATCAAAAATAAAATACTAAGTATATCACACTCAAATCCTACAAAAATTATAGATTTTAAATCATTTTGGATAAAACCACACTATACTCCAAATATTGATCTCTAAAATCATTACTTATAATCCAAGACATTAAATTACACGCTTTAAATTATTTTAACACTAAAAACTAAACCTTAAAATCTTAAACCTTAAACTTTAACACTACACTTTAAATATCATTTGTTTCGTAAATTAACTATATATAAAATTCATTTTAAACTCAGTATAGAAAGATAAAAATCTTTATTATGGACTTATGAATCATACACAATAGGATAAGATCCATAAAAAATCTTCAGTAATTTAATTCATAATTCTTTTCAAAAATATCATATAAAATATGTAATTTCGTAAAATGTCAGTCTGATAAACGTAATATTTCATTTTTAACGATGAAACACATAATTTTTCATAACTAAAGTGTCATTCATGTAAATCCTTCAGTTAAAAAATAATTTAGAAATTATTTGCAGTTTTTCCCCAATTATCAAAAAAGCTTTTAGAATTATAATAGCAAAAGTCACTAGAAGATAAGAAATTCAAGATTATCAACATGTAAAATTACATCTATTATGTCCTTGTCCTTGGAAGTGACTAAACTATCCAACTGCATGGGATGAACCACGTTCAAACCCAGCTCGAACTATCTATATGTGATGTTATTCATATTTCTAATAACACTACCTAATTCTGATATAACGTATTTCAATACAATTTAGTTTGGCATGAATAAGAACCTATTTGTGTAGCATATCATTTCCAAAATAAAAATGATTAAGGAATGAACTATTTGGAGCTAGAAATTGCCTTTGAAGCTCATCCCTATGAACTATATTCAATTTTCTAGTTAAGTTCAAATTTACTCATTTCTTTAATATGATAGATGTAATAGATATATTTTATGAATTTCTGATATATGATAGATGCATACAGTATCCATGTCTAGGCAGAACTAGCTGACCACTACTTCCTTGCTCTTAGGTTTTCTATCCTTCATATATCAACTTCCATTATTTAATTGAGAATAAAGATTCAGTTCCCAGATACAGAACTTGCATCAAATCCTATCTGGTTATTTGTAAGCATGACAAGTCTACACTTTAAAAAGTGAACTCTAACTAAAAGTGAGGGGAAAATTTCTTAAAAGTTACCAAGCAGAATACTTGCTCACTTCAGCAGCCAACAAGATATCAATAGGTGGCCCCCTTCCCGAAATTCCTCTTTCGAAGTTCAAATGCATGAACAAAACAACCCTCAAAAATTTCGTATGATCTAAAATTAATAAGAATGCAGGATCTTCAGGAAAACGAAGATCAACTAATTTAAAAGAGGTTTTTACTTGTGTTTTACCAATCCCCGAAGGGCCAACCAATTCCGTGAGAGCACCAAAGGGAATCCCTCCACCCAAGGCATCATCAAGGCCCTTCAAAAGCGTAGGAAGGCGACCGCCATACCTTTCCATCCCTATCCGCTCCTCCAAAAGAGAAAGTGCCTGAACTCACAGAACCCAGCTTAAAATAAAACACCCTAAGCAAAGACGACGATTTATACAACAGATATCCAGATCATAATACTCACAGTCTGATAAGGAGGGCAGGCGACCTCGCTGATCCGCACGATCGCAGCCGAAACCTCGTCGAGATCAGCTCCAAGAAGAGTCACCAAATCGAATTCAGGCAGAGAGAGAACATCCTGCAAGCGAAAATACGTGACATTGAAAACCCTAATTCCTGCCATAGCGTGCGATCGCGGAGGTTAAAAGGTGAAATACATTTAGATCAAAGCGAATGAGAGAGGGATAAGGATGGAATCGACGATCTTCTTCCCTACCTTGGCAGTTCGAATGTTGCGCGCGGCGAAGAGGTTGGCGATGTGCCGGGGGAGACCCATGTGGGCAACAAGCTTGTTCGCCATCTCTCTCCCCGAAACGTCCCTCGTCCGAGAATTTCAAATCGGAGCTTCTCCGTCCCGCCGGGGCTAATAAATACCCAGGAATTTTATACGAAGCTTTAAAACAAATTACGCATGAGTTCTTATGGTTTGAGATATATTTTAGGGCAAATTACGCCCAGGTCTCTGAATTTAACGCTTAATATCACACAAATTCATATTTTTAAAATTATAACATCAAGGTCCCTAAATTTTAATAAATTATCAATTGAATCCTTTTTAATTTTTTTATAATTAAAATTTTTTAAAATTACGCTCAGGTCTCCTCCCGAGGATCAGGAGGAGAGAAAACGGTAATTTTAAAAAAAATTAATTATAAAAAATTAAAAAAGGACTTATTTGATAATTCATTAAAACTCAGGGACCCTGATATTATAATTTTAAAAATGTGGACCTGCGCGATATTAAGCGTTAAACTCAGAAACTTGGGCGTAATTTGCCCTATATTTTAATTTGGTGCATATTTTTTGAGCTCTTTCGATCAGGCCTCTGTCAATGTTATAAAAATCAAACTGAATTAAGAACTGGCCTATTATTCACTTTATGATCAGAATGATCAGACCAATTATCAAACTAGTCAAACTGATAAATCATTATTTTTTCAAAATTTAAAAAGATAATAATATCTATCAAAATTAGTAATAAATATTGTAAACAACAAACTTATTCATTTAAGTATTCATCATCAGCATTTAATAGTAAATATAATAGTAACAACAGTCAAGCCTTAATCCCATTATGTGGAGTCGGCTACATGAATCCTTCATTTTTAGCATTTAATAGAAAATATCATAAAAATAAATTAATTCACTATGATTTGATCTAATCTAATATGCAATTTATTTTTAATATCGAACTAGACTGGATGATGTGTTGATACACAATCGGGTTAGATAGACCGAACAATCTAGCTTAGTTTTACAACACTGGTTTCAGCGTCTCATAAATCTAAGACATTTATATACTTAGAAGCAATTAGCTAATGTCAATGACTTGAGAGGACAAGTGGAGGTATAAGGTAGGGAGAGTGTGAATCCACTAAGTTGACTCAAAATAAAAGAATAGTTCGGTGAGCTTAGGTAAAGGAAGTTGTCAAACGTATTCCAAAAGAGGAAACTTTCTTATGGATTCAAGTTAAAAGAATTCGTTCGACCAAAAGAGTGTTGTGCAGAGGACAAAGCCGGTTGTCAATCATCTATCAAATGTGATACAACCCTGTCGTAAGATTTAGATTGAAAATGTTACAAATAACTAATAAACTATATCTTCAAATATACTAAAGCTTAACTAAATTTTAAAATTAATTTGCTACGAGAAAATGCGACTAAAAAGAGCTTTAAGTACAAGCAAATCAAGGATAAATAGTTACAAAAGATTAGAAACTTGAATTCTTTTTCGACATAATAAAACTTAAAATTTATATTTTTTTATATCTTTGGGGAGATTTTTGGAAAAGTATCCTTTTGTTACACTAGTTATAATAAAAAGTTTTTTTGATTAATTTATGAGAATATTAGCAGTTAAAAAAATAATTTTATGGAATTAAATTCTTGATTGCTTTTTGTATGTGAAGTCAAAGCTATTTATGAATAAGTTTGCAAGGTAGTTTATAAAGATCATTTACCACCTCCATTTTAAAGATCATTTATGTTTGTAGAGCCAAGCTCGTTTAGGGGCTTATTTAGTCGGGCTCGAATCAAACACGGAACAATTCATAAGATAAATGAACCAAGATCAAACATTACAACTAAGGTCGAAATGATCATGAACACGAGACAGAATATTAACAAATGAGCTTGAACTTGAATAAAATATACTTTTATTTTTAGTTCATGTCGTCTCTAATTTAAGGCTTGTTCGGCATATACATAAAATTAATCATGAATTCATTAATCAGCTATAATTTTTCACATCCAACAAAACTTTTAAATAATAAAAGATAATATTGTTTTACAATCTACACAAATTATAACATAAAAAATTAATTCTAGAGCTTCATCTTGCCCAGTGAGAAGGGAGCTCAGGCTCGAATTCACACTACCACGATTTTCAATTAAGATGGGGAGAATTGTACTGTTTGGGGGCAAAGAATAAAAAAAAATGTGAAACCATTAAAAAAACATAAAGAATTAATCTATTCTCATATTCTATATATTTTTTAATACAATTATCAACATTATTTTGCATATTATACAAATTATAATATGACAAACAAACTTTACATTAAATTACATACACATCACATACATGATAAAATTTAGGATTAATTACTGATAGATATACTTTGTCAATTTTAAAAACATCTTAATAATTTCCTAGATTTTGACTAATATAATATTGAAGGTCTCTAAAATTAAATTTATTGTATATTCAAATTCAAATAAATAAGTTTTATTAAAATATATAGAATAAAATTAATTATTTATGCTTCTTCTTCCCCTCCATCTCTCCTTTACATTGGAGTGGGAAGGAGAAGAGCCCCCCTCTCTTTATCCATCTTTCTTTTCTAAGGACTTTCATGTATATTAATTGAAGGACCTACCAGCAAGCTTTTTTCTGTTTGGCGCAAGGATCAAAATAGGACTAAAATAGTACTAGTTTAAAAAATAACAATAATAATAATAATAATAATAAATAAATTATTTTAATTATTCTACACAAATTTTAATATAAAAAATAATATTTTACTTCACATACTCAATAATTTTTAATAAAAATATAAACTTTATTTCACATCTTAGATCAAAATACTCGATTTGAATATTTTGGTTTAGAATGTGAAATAAAGTTGATATTTTTATTTTAAATTGTTGAATATGTAAAATAAAATAATATTTTTTATATTTAAATTTGTGTAGAATGATTTAAAAAATTTATTTATTATTATTGTTGTTGTTTTTTAAAATAGTACCATTTTGGTCCTGTTTTGGTCCTCACGCCAAACAGGGCCAAAGCCTATGGATCAAAGTATAATTAGAGGTCAACTAAAAAGACTTACCAATAAGATTTTAAAATTCATAAACTAAAATATAATTAAGAATTAACTGCAAAGACTCATCAGTAATTAACCTTAAAATTTATCATAATTTAGTTATTCTATCAAACCGATCCTAAAGTAGTTCTTTAATATTTAACAAATGTATCTTTCTTTATTCTCTTACTTCAAGATTTAACGACTAACGTGCATAACAAAAAGTTTAACAAAAGAGTTTACAAAAAATTACGAACGACTTTCAAGACTTCAGCAATTCAAAAACACAAACATGTATAAAAGAGAGACCAAAGCCCAAAGATCCAATGTACTTTTTCTGATACCTCACGACACATTTTGATTCGAGACTTGCTAGATCCTCACATGACACATCGAAAGGTGGCATAAAGCAAATCCTTATTGCACTACAAGGTCTTAGAAGTAATATACCAACAAGCTTCTAAAGAGCTGGTAAGAAGTGATTATCTTGAGGAAGAAATTGATATGGAGGATACATCACGTTGGCAAGCTCTGTAGCCTCAGTTGGTGATCCAATTGTCTTTGTCTCAGAATCATAAGTTGCCATCCATTTCCTCTGCACACCACCAACATGAAAGAAAATAAGAGGTCTCTTTTTTCCTGTTAAATTTCTCATTACCAACTAATCTAAAAGCTTAAATTGTTAAGTAATAGCTACATACTCTATTACATGTAAGGTAATTTACTTTACAGTATGGATTGAATTTAATATAGGTCTTTTTTTTACCCTTATTCACACACATAAGTACATACATGTACATATACATATGAATATACATATGAATATACATATACACATCTCTATATGTATGCCACGTGTATATATATATACTTAGATGAATTAAATTCATCAAATAATTTGTGTAAAATCAAATTTAATAGTAATAAATAATATAAAATTTCATTAAATTATATTCATGGGTATTATAGTACTTCTTTTTATTCACTTCTTATTCTGCATTCTACTTCATCCAAGTAAACAAAGAAGTTGTCGTTCCATTCTGCTTGAAATGACAATACCATTCTTATGGAATGATAATTCTATGTCAATCTTATTCTATTCCATTAAAGTAAATGCATTATAAGGTTATGGCCACAATCAGGCATTTTTTTATTAACATAATTGTTTGAAGTGAATAGTTCTCAAATTGCAATAAAAGAACAACGATGATGTGCTTCAGGTTTACAGATACTAAAGCTCACAGGTTCGTTCGGTGAATAGCAAATATGAAAATGAAGAACCTCATGTGCTGCGTTGCTTCCAAGCTACAGCTTTTAAAAGCTAAAGATTAAAAACAAATCTTCATGTTGTATGCTTTGTAGAATTAAATATATTAATACAACAACAACAACAATAATAATAACCAAGCCTTAATCCCACTAGGTGGGGTCGGCTACATGAATCTTTTATTTCCATTGAGCTCTATCAGTTACTAAATTCTTATCTAAGTTTAAGTAACTAAGATCACTCTTTATAGTTTCTTGCCATGTCTTCTTTGGTCTCCCTCTTCCTCTTTGTACATTAGCAAAATCCAATAACTCAATTTTTCTAACTGGAGCTTCAATCGGCCTACGATTTATATGTCCAAACCATCTAAGCCGACTTTCTCTAAATTTATCCTCAATTGATGCAACACTAACTTTCTTTCGGATATACTCATTTCTCATTCTATTCTTTCGTATATATCTACATATCCACCTTAACATTCTCATTTCTGCAACATTTATTTTATTTGTAGAATTAAATATATTAATAAAAAATAAATATTTGAAACAATAATAATTTGCCTTTTTTTTTAAATGAATAATAATAATTTTTTAGGAACCAATACAAGCATGTATGAAAATGCAAGGTGTAATAATCTTAGATATCCTAGATGTTTTAGGGAATACTCACCATTGGCTCAAACTCAGGAGCAGACAAATTGATGATGAGATTTTTCACTAATATCAGTACCTTTAAGAATGAAACAAAAAGCGCTTTAATAAGCATGTAACAAAAATGCCATCAAAATATCTGAAGTAAATGGTCTATAATTAAACATTGTCAAACATGAGAATGTTTGATAATCAGATATAGCACTAATTATAAGTGTTTGAACCTCTACCATCTACCATCAAAGGTAGAAGGCACTAGCTCATTTGTAGATATTACAAAATAAATAATAAGAAAATAAAATTATTCCTAGATAATAACATACAAACTTAAAGTTTTAGGTCAATTGGTAGCTAGAAATTTAACATGGTGTCACAAGATCAAGACTTGGTGACCCTAATTATCCTAACATAAAATTGGAAAAAAAAAAAAAAAGGGAGATATGTTGAATTGAATCGGTGATGCAAACAAATTAACCTACATATATGGGGGCATGTAAGAATACAAAATAATTTCTGAGGCATAACCTACAAGCTTAAGTTTTGAGGTTAGTTGGTAGGCAAAGATTTAACAATAATCATGACTTCATATGAATATGAAATGATAGTGTTAATCATCCATGAAACCTTAAAGTAAATATTACATCGCATCACAGTTCAGATCAGGAAAGCAATAAGACATGGGATTCAAATGTTCTAACAGAAATACAGACAAATAGCATGTGCTATGGGGAGTTAAGCTTGCTTTTTCAAAATGAGCTGCTAACATTATGCTTGCATGGTAGATGCCAGAAACAGTACGACAAGAATAAAAGACAGTATGGCATGTATATAGTGATGAGTCTGATGATGAAGTTCAAAAACTAACAGTTTTGGCTGTAATAGGATCCATCTCCTTGAGCTTTTGCAAATACACTCCCACCGTGCATTTGACATCGGGGTCAATCAAAGAAGCAATGAAGTTGTACACCTTAGCAAAATCTGGTATTTCTATTAACATAAAGATTATAATTTTCTATATTAGGACTGAAATATAAACCTCATTGGTGACATTCAGTAGAAATATACATAAATTTTTAAACAACAATAATATGTTGGTTCAAATGATCAAGAACAAGCTAGACATGTTTGACGGAGAATCTTAATATGTGATCGGGGATGCTTTGCAATATTTGCAGTAACATGCCATCTGGGTGCATGGTCTCATTTTCTGGCCCCAACCTTTCCAGGTTTCCCATTTCGGCAAAGTACTATTAATACACAGATCAACTGAATGTTAGAATCAGGAAAAGTATCAGGAAAAGGCTTATTGTCCAATGTTTGGTGCAGCTTCTACAATTTGAAACTCTATTTGATATTAATATTTGAAATCGAAGGAATGATTTGCAATTGATCTCACATGCCAACAGTGAACTAGCTGACAGTCTCCAAAGGAATTTGTGTACAAACATCAAGAATTGCTCTCCAGATGCAAAACAACTGGACCAATGAACTTTTTTTTTTTTTTTTTATAGGGACCAATGCAATAATTGTTTTTTTTGAATCACCCATGCAATTATTAATCCTTCTCTATTCATGGTATTGAGTAATAAATGTAGGGTCTTTTTCTCCCAGATAGATCACTTTCCTTCCTATATCGCAATTGAGGAAGGACGAGGGGGGAGGCAGTTATCTTCGATTATGAATATCACAATGCACATACAAACCTTTTTTTATAAAAAAGTATCAATGGTAGATTTGGCACAAGCTTTGAACTCTGAGATGTGTTTCTAGATCACAGTAATCGGGACCAAATAAAAATTTAAATTCCATTAAATTTTAACTGGCGGTCGTGTTAGGGGTGGTTGGGAAAGTATGAAGCAGAGGCCAACACTCAACAGCACTCAAGCAGCCGAAAGAATGTTTATAAAATAATTCAGGTTAAGGCCCTGTTTGGCGCGAGGACCAAAACAGGACCAAAATAGTGCTAATTTTNTTATTGTTATTTTTTAAATTAGTACTATTTTGGTTCTGTTTTGGTCCTCGCGCCAAACAGGGCCTTAATGTCATGATATGTTATTATGTAAAGCAATAAAATAAACATCATTTCAAAATTGCAGTCACACTCATAAAAACTTCCTAATTTGTCATCAAACAATTGATAAATGCTGCAAAACTGGCATGCTATTAATTAAAAGCATACCAGGATGGAATGTCTGATGGCTCCCTCGATTGGAAGCTTCAATGGCAAGCTGTGATATACTTGAACTGCCAGTCCAACCAATGTTTTGATTATAGATATTTGTCATGCACACGGAACTATTATCACCTGTGACACAAAAGCCCAATCTTCAATTTAAATTTTGGGAAGTCCCCCTTCATTATCATAAAGAAATTTATAGCAAGATCTTTCCTTCAACTCCATGAATGGCATCATTAGAACTGTAATCCCTGGACATAGATGGATCATCCCAAGCAGAAGATGACAGAATCAAACCGGTTGATGTAGAAGGGAAGACCATAGATGATTGCAGTTGTAGAGGTGCTAGATCTGTAAAAACAAAAGGTATCCAACACAAATCCAATGATTTTTAGAGCCAAATGAAATTTGCTGATCACAATAAATGTAAATAATGCAAACCATCAATCAGGGGTTTCTTTGGATATGGATGAGTAGCATTTCGCTTTGGACGGGGTGGAGGCACATGTGCCATCATCCCATTCTTCTGAACCTTCAAGAAGTATTTCTGAGCATGACTGCGGATCTATAGGCAAGTAATGCTCAGAAACATGCAAGTATGACAGGTCAAGAGAACAAAATAACAAGAAAAGCAGGAAATCTTAACAGATAAATAGTGCGAGAATAACTGCTGACCAGGATAGATTATCATGAACCAAAAAGAAACTATTTTTAAAGAAAATTTTACTTAGCAATGTAAGTAGTGGTGTCAATTTATGTAAAGAAAATGATGAAAATATAGCATAACAATGATAGAGTATCTAATGTGAAGGCAAGGTTTACAATTCATGCAATCAAAAATTTCATACAGAATTTAATCCTTTAATAGTAGAATAATTGGGTAAAGATGGATGGCACTGAGGTGACGTGGCTCTCCCTTAATTGTGACTTTGGAGGACTGTGGACACCATCAGACATGATAGACATGCTGCAAGATCTAAACTGAAATATAAGAACTTCAAAAAGAGAGAAGCAACTCAAGAATTAAATGCATTAGAATTGACACTGAAATCAAAACGGTTACCTGTATCACTGTCTTTGTTCCAACAAAATCTTCAATTTTCTTCCATTCTCGTCCAAATCTAAATCACAACCAAAGAAACTTTTGTAAGACTAACTGAAGAAAAAGCTAAGACAATAACTCAAATTGGCATTCGTAGTCCATCCACTGATTGCTGTTGGCTGTAACATTTCAGAACTCATCATTCTGAATGGGAATTTAACTGCTTTCTGCTAGTGTGTAGTCACATACTCCGAGTAAATTGGCTCAAAATATTTGCTGAAACAAGTTTGTCTCAGCCATGAGGCCAGTTAGAAGTTGAAGCCTTTTACTTGGGATCAGTCCTCATTGAACCTTTAAAAAAGTTTGAGCTGATTTTGGTAGGAGATTACTTTGCGATAATGTAGGAATCGTAGATGCATCATCATCATCATCAATCCAAAAATCTAACAGGATGACATATTTAGTAAAACATCAGAATGGGTGTGTAACATAGGATAGAATGAGTTCCATATGTAGAACTTCACATCTTCATAGGATACTGCTAGTGATCTACATCTGATTATTTTTTTTGTTTTGGAACCCAAAAAAAAAACATTTACGGATTGACAGATCCACAATACTGCAACTCTACTGCGCTTTCACAAGGAGAACATGCAAAATATGAACTTCATAAATGATAAACTCTCTATCCTTGAACATGTACGTGGAAGGCATCATGCCAGCTAGCAACTTATAAGGTAACAAAAATTAAAACTTAATCAAAGTAACTCGGAAACAATAATATTGTTGCACTGAAATAACACTGCATCTCTATTCCCATGTAACAAAAGTTTGCAATTCATCCAAGCAAAATAGACGGCATATGCAGCATGTCATGCAACATACTTCCAGGGCTTCGGAGGCTGAAACCAACAGGTAATATAGATGAAAGAGCATAAACAATGTGCACATTGTTTATAGCACCATGGTTACATCCCTAGCGTACATCTTCCTCTATTCCTTCACCAAGTTCCACCATAAATATATGTAATTTGTTATTTCCCTTATTCCAGTTGCTTCTATGAGTTTGATCTAACCAACATCAAATTCATCATTTTACAATATCAAAAGCTACTGAAATTAACAGAATGCTCCATGAACAATCAGTAAAAAATTTCAATACTAGAACTAGAATAAAAAGGGTGAATATTACAAAAGGAGAGCATCAAGGAACCGCTCATGCTCCTCATCCGACCAACGATCCCTGGACTTGGTAATAGTATAGGGCTTCCGCAGCTTCTTGCTTGATCCATCTGCGTCCATAGACAGCATGCGCGGTGAGCTCCAAATCAAAGACAGAACAGAAGAGTAACATCTGCTGGGAAAAGAAAGGGGAAGAAAGGAGTGGATGGAAAGAACGCAAAAGTTGGGGGAGTAGGGTTAGGGTTTCGGTAAGGGAAAGCGAGAGCCATTAATACCGCTTGAATGAATCCAGAATCGTCAGCGTTAGGCAGAGAGGGAAGAGGGAGAGTGTAGACTGTAGAGAGAGACGGAAGAAGTCGCGCGAGCCATGAATTGGTGCGCGGAGCGAAGCCGTGGGCGCCCGACTGCAAGGGAAGGGGAGAAGTTCGGCAGAGCCACGCCGGTTGCCGGCCAAAGGGAGTGCACAACAGTTGAGAGGGAGGGAAATTGAACAGAGTTTTTTGCATTTAAACTCCCACAAATATCAATATTATGTAAAGAACCCTCAATTTTTTGCTGAAAAATGAATTAAAAAAAATGAAGTATTAAGCTTGTAATAGATTAAACATTGGAAGAAACTTTAGGCAAATTGGTGTTAGTCTGAGTTAGGTCTCCAATTTTAGATTTGAGATCATTTAGGTATCAATCAATTTTGAGATTTTTTTTTTTAAAATAAAAAAAAACCTCTTAAAAAAATTAAATCTCAAAACTGATTAATACTTAATTGATCAAGATGAGTTGTCAATTTTGATATACAAACTTAAAATAAGTAAACTTCCAAACAATACTTTGATTAATCGATGAAAATATTTGAATAAATTGATCTCATATTGAAACTATTAAATTATTGAAGTAGATACTTCTTGACACGTGATGCATAAAAGGATAAAAAATTTAGTACTTTACTTTATAAGTGTATTGCAGAGTAGTTACAATGGGATCGAGGCTCAACTCTAGAGGCATCTTTTTTTTGTTGGGGGTGACGGAGAGAAGAACTAGGTCTCATTCTACTTAATCTTTTTCTTCTTCTCTGAAAAAGCTGCTTCATAATTTTATAGAAGGTAAGAAGCTTCGTCTTTTTTTTCTCATCTTCTACACCAAAAAGCATCTTCTTCTTTTTTCAAGAGAACCGGAACCTAGAGTTCAACAAATGGAAGTAGATTTTTTATATTTTTATCCTTATAGAAAGCTAAGGAGGCATGCTCATCATCCCAACCAAAGAGAGCTGTAGAGATTTCTTCTTCGCCTTTCGGTACATCTTCTTTTTAATCCTCTTGGATGGTAGATGATTCTTCAGGTTGCAAGGACAACTTGTTGAGATTTTTTATGGGAATCAAATACAGGATTTGTTAAGCTACTATTATAAATACGGGATGATCAGGTAAACTGCAAATTAAGTGGGATTATCAGAATTTCTGGTGGAAGGCTGCAAGTTCTCAAGCTTCTTCTTGGGAAACGTGAATAGGTGATTCACTTAGATATTTTCAGCAGTGATTTCTCTTGGATCTTCTTCGTCGGCTACGAAGGTGATTTCGTAGGAATCTGGAGGCAATCATCTGAGGCTCGAGGAGCGATTAAATTGTCTAATCTGAAAGAAGAAAAGATTCAATTTCTGTATCCCGTCTGAGATCGAGAACAAGGTGATTTGTGTAAGGTTCTCTTTCTATCTGATTTTCTATATAATAAAGTCTCTCTCTACTCTTTCCGTGAATGTAGGAGGAATACCTCCGAACCACGTAAATCCTATATTCTTGTGGTTGCTTTATTCTTTTATTATCATTATTTCTCATATTTATCTCGCACGATTTATTTGGTTAACTACATGTCCGACGATCCAAATTTTCCGCTGCGTATTATTTCACAATAGATTTCTACTTCTTCTGAGCGACAGAGATTTTCATCTTTCAAAGAGCATTTTTCTTTCTTTTCTTTCTATAGGATAATAATTTGTTAATGAATCTTCTTTCTTATCTCTTATTTTTCTCAATGTAAAAAATTTCACATAAATCTAAAATACTTTATCTAAGTATTTGAGTTAATCAATGCTACTCCATTGAATACAAATTTCTCTAAAAACAACATATAAATAAGTAAACTTAAGATAAGTAAAATAAAATAATTTAAACATACAAACGAGTAGATGAATCCCGATGGTATAATTAAACCCAAATAAAACATCCCAATCAATGGTATAAAGCATTATGTTCCTTCAATCATAACTATCAATTTCAACAATTTCATTTTATTTTCGATCAAAGTTGATCCGAAACTCGACTATATATTTTCAATTTCGATCAAAACTAGCCTAAACTCTCACATTTCAAAGCCAAATTACTTGAAACATTGACTTTTACATCAAAATTTAAAAATCCGTGGCAACTATCTATGCTGAAACTGTCGAAATCGTAACAATCGAAATCATCGCAACTGTTAAATCGGTACTTTTAATTTGCAACTGCAACTGCAACTGAAACTGAAACTGAGTTTTAAAACCACAACGTAGGCCCTGTTTGACACGAGGACCAAAACAGGACCAAAATAATACTAGTTTAAATAATAATNATTGTTAAGTATGTAAAGTAAAATAATATTTTTTATATTTGAATTTGTGTAGAATGATTTAAATTTTTTTTTTTATTATTATTATTATTTTTTAAATTAGTACTATTTTGGTCCTATTTTAGTTCTGTTTTGGTCCTCACGCTAAACAGGGCCGTAATGTTAAATTTCTGTTTTTTTTTGCTTGTGGATATGCATGCAAAATTATAATCCCCCCATCACAAAATATAAAATTGCAACTCATAATCCTGGAGGGTACATCTGGAAGCACAAAGTTTATAAGGGTTTTTTCGCAAGAATGGCAGCATTTTAATTTAATGAGCAGATAATCAAGCGAAGCCAAAAGTAGAAATGGAATGCCGGAATTCCCAGCGAGGGTTGACGGCGGGGGCGCCTAACTAGCCGTTACGACACGCCCGGTTTAAAAATGAGCGGCCGCCAGCGCGCGCGTTCGGCAGGGGCTGATCATCATGATTTGAAACATTAAAAAATTCATACAAATTTCACTTGTATTTTACTCAACTTAAACTTAAAAAATAAATATTTTAATATTATTTCATATTATGTAAAAAAAATAAATCATTACTTAAAAACTATTTAAATAACATTTTTTTCTTCTTTATATCTTAATTTATAATAATAATTTGGGTAAATTACTCCCAGGTCTCTGAATTTAAAGTTTAATTACGCACAGGTCCACGTTATAACATCATAGTCTCTAAGTTTTAATAAATTATCAAATGAGTTTTTTTTATTTTTTTATTATTAAATTTTTTTAAAATTACCATCATACCCCTCCCCCTCTCTCTCAAGTTTTAAGAGAGGAGGAGAGGTATAATGGTAACTTTAAAAATAATTTAATAATAAAAAATAAAAAGGACCCATTTGATATTTATGAAAACTCAGGTACTCCGATGTTATAATTTTAAAAACCTGAACCTGTGTGTTATTAAATTTTAAATTTAGGGACCTGAGTGTAATTTATTCTAATAATTTTTAATACTTAAATAAATATTTTTTAAATTTTTTAAAATATAATATAACGGTCAAACTTATTATACAAAAGATTCATATGAAGAAAGGCTGTTTTTAACGGTCAAATTGTATATTTTCGTATTTATAGACCTACATAAAATTAGATAAAATGAATCTTAAATAAATTATTATACGTCTATCATTTGGCCATCAGAAGAGATATTTTCTATTCTGGTCGTGCGAGTGGGACTGTGACAAGTGAGCTTGCATTATTGATATTATTTCTCAAATGATATGATGTTACAAAAATTAATAATATTATAATAAAATCTATGTTACTGTTTTAATGCATTTGCAAATCTTCAATTATTTTATGACTTTGTGACCACTAATATTGACAAGTTTAATAGCACACACAAAATTCATTTTAAAGAGGCTTATTACTTGTTTTATGTATATTTATTATTTGCAGTTACTTCTGATGAGATACCCAATATTTAGAAAAGTAGAAAAAAATATAATAAATGGATTATAAAGTGGTGAAAATTAATATTTAAATACCATAAAAAGTAATATTTATTGTGCGTGTAAATATTAATTTTGAAATGACATACAATTAAAAATGAGTTAGCTTTAAAAAGATTTCTATAGTTAATCTTTAATTATATTTTAATGTATGATTTTTAAAATTTATTAAAGAGTCTCTAATTTGAAAACTTTAGGTTCTTAAAAATTAAAATTATTAAGTAAAATATTTAAATTAATAATTTTTATTTATATCTAAAGAATATGCTGTTATCTGAATTTTAAAATTTTAAATTTATCCTTTCTCTCTATGTGCGTGTCGCCTGCTCTTGGTGGGAGCAGGTGGAGTCTTGCCGCCCTCCTCTTTCTCTGACTCCCCTGCTCCCCAGCTCGCCCCTATTATTTGCCTTTTTCTCTCGCACACACATACTCCAGTCATAGAACAAGCAGAGAGGGAGCAGGATGCCCGCCCATTTCCTCTCTCTCTCTCTCTCTTTTTCTTTTTCTTCGGTGGAAGCATAGGGGGGCATCCCACCACCCCCCTCATACATACACTCTCTCTTTCTCTCTGGGGCAAGGCTGGTAAAGCAATGGCAACGAGGCTATAGCAACGGTGAGGTGGTGGCGATGAGACTATACAGCTGAAAAAGTAATAAGAGAAAATTTGTAATGGTATAAATTTAAAAATTTAAAGAGTATTAAGAATAAAATTAAAATTTTGTTAATATTAACTATGGAGGAACTTTGTTTGTAAAATTAGATAAAAAGTAAAGATTTTTTAATAAATTTTTAAAAATTGTGAATCAAAATGTAATTAAAAGTTAACTATAGAGAATTTTCAATAATGAACCCTACAATCACAAATGCGCATGATGATGTCAGACTAAGCAAATTTATGCAGTTATGGGTGCACATTACATTATATTGTCATATGTATCTTTTATTATTTTTTGCCGATAAAGTTGATAAAAACCAATGCATCTGTTATGTGTCTGCCTATACTGGAACTCCTTTCTCCCTCATAGGACATATAACTTCCTGTGTTCTTAAGAGTCTTCATCACCGACCTAGCTTGAGTGGATATACGTCGAACTGGCACGTTAGTTGTTATTCTCACCTCTATCTGACATTTAGCATGGTATTGACTACAGATCCTCTAGTTTTTTGGTGTTTTTGATATGGAAGAAGTATACCTCCACTTGAAGTACATATTGTATCTTTCTTAGTTCATTGCAAAGCCTAGCTCATGAAAAATTATTGGGTTCGAATGCCCAACTACGTCAAGCGTTTGTCTGTCAATTATGAAGAGTTATACAAGTAAGAAGGCCCCCCTTCATGCCCAACATTGAAAACGATGTTAAGCTATTGAGCCGCTAAGTGGACTGTTTAGTTGGCCGACTGAATGATTCAGTTGGCTAGTCAGACTATCTAGATATGGCGCCTAACCAGACTATTTGTTCAACTACGAGACAAGTAGATATTAGATAGGTATTTATAAAATAAAGTAAGTATGGTTTGAAATCATGTAAGTAAATATTAATTCAAAAAAATGTAACTACATGTGATACTAATTATTTTAAAAAAATACCTATCTGATGATTCTGATCTCAAGTTATACCTACTTTATTTGGACAAATATCCACTTATTCTGATAACTAAACGGGCTGTCCAATCAGAACGAACAAACTATTCAATTGACTACGTACTGTCCGGTCTATCAAACGAATAAGTTGTTTGGCCACTCAATAACTTAACGTTATTTACAGTGTTATGTGTAAAGCAGAGTCCGCTCACCTTTGCGGCTTTCTGTAATTGGCAAATGAATGACATCCAAACCTAATTCAAAAAAAGAATATAGTAATATTTCTCTAAGTTTGGCTGAATTAGACAGTATTCCTCATTTAGCTATTAACGAGATATAACAAGATTAAGATTAAGATTAAGATTAAGATGACATTTATGTCTAAGTATGTTTTTGGGAGATTTGAATTATTTTATATAATTATTTTATTATTGTGATTTACTGTAAAATAAAATGAATTTAATACTAAAACTTATATTATGAAATAATATAAATTTTTTTACACATATTATATATAAATTTTATTATATTACACCAAACACATCCTCTTGGTCGCATAAAATAACTAAGTTGGTATTTTGAGGATTGAAGCAAAATTTTAAAACTTGATTTCAATTTTAATTTTGATCACAAAATTAGAAAAAATCTCTGACAATTTCAATAGTTTCTATAATTTCGATATCAATAATGTTAATTTTTTTATAAATTATTTAAATTTTATAAATTCAAAATTATATTTATGAATGATAATTTTTAAATATTATTTTTCGACCAAGATTCGACTAAATTTTCGTAATTTCAGCCAAAACTCGATCAAAACTGCTAAAACTAATGAGTATCGACCGAAATTGAAACTCGACGACCTTTTCTAATCGATTTTAGGGTTGAAGTACTATTTTGAGACCCTACAAAAGAGAGGCATAATTACTGATATATTCTGACAAGGGAATCATTGCAATCTACTCTTTTTTTTTTTATGTCAAATCTGCATATTGCATTGTTGCATTTAGAGCAAGCTAAAAAATATACAAGTGAAAAGCACAAATATGAAAAATATCAACTAGTGAAGGATCTGCACACAATTTATATCACAGAGCAGTGTTCACCCAACACCCTTCCAGCAGAATGGAGGGGGAAAAGAAGAAGAAGAAGAAATTGAGCATATAAAGAAGATCATATGCCTCATAAACATCAAGGTTCACTCTACATACATCATGTTACATTAATGAAAACATAAGCTGATATGATGCTCTTCTAGCAAATACACCATACGAAATGAATCCAATCTGCAAATTAATGGCCGAAAAGTGGATTAAACGATAGCGCTTCGTTGTATATCAATTGCTTCATCTGTTCTTCGGCTAAAGCGCGTTGCTCAAAATCGAAGGAGAAGGGTTCCATGCACACTGGTTCATCATCAACATCATGTAATCTTTCCAAGTATGGATGTGCAAGTGCTTCATCAACTGCACAACAAGAGCCAGCAATTTTGGTTGGCATCACAGAACATTATTCTGAAAGCATATCTGTTCATGACTAATATAGTAATCATCTAATATGTGAACAGGTGACAAAACATGTCAGCTGGTCGAATTCGACTTGAACTCGAATGTAAGTGTGGGTTAACCTACGAACCCATGCCGTTAGCATAAAATGTATTAAGAAGACATAAGGTTATCAATTAGAACAAAGAAAAAAAAAAAAAGGTTATCAATTAGAATCAACTTGAACCCAGACCCATTTAAAAAACTGGTTTAAAAATATAACTAAAACCTAATATAACAACAATTGAGTTGACCCAAACCAAAACATTTTGGGCGTAGTCTAGGTTGGGTTGTCAACTTGAATCATGTTTAGGCAATGTAACAAGTCATTTTTTTCACGACCACTGAATGAGTAATGCGTTAGTATACAAGACCCACAAGTAAAGCAAGAAGGTGCTTGATCTTGCCTATAAGCAACAATATCTTACTTATATGTAATACTATTTTGTTTATACACAATAGTATATGTAGTATTATCATGTTTATACATACCATATCTTTCCCAAGAACATGTAATTTGTAACTATCTTATACTACCATTATCTTGCTTATACGATGCACTTCCTTATGTGTAACGATATGTAATATTATCATGCTTATACGCAGCATTATCTTGCTTACACATAACACTACCTTACTTATACTACAATCTTGCCTTACATAGCACCATACATAGCATTATTCTCAATATTCCAAGTAACATGGCAACTCTTCTTCACTTTGGTGGTGGTCCTGTACATTTACAAATGGCACTTTCATTCGTACTAGAAAAAATGACATGTTAAGTCTAGCCAAATGCAATTATCATTCCCACGTATTAACACCCTTATAATCTTGGTACCTATAAGCAAATCTGATAATCTCAGGCTTGGGTGCAGTAATAATCAATGTTTTATCACCTTATGAATCCACAAGTTTAAGCCCAGTGGTAAACATATAGCAACTCATATTCATATCACTATGAGATGCTGGACGAAACTAATCCTCACGTGCTCTAACAAAGTTCCCTCTCTTGTGAATGTCTCCAAGTTGACTACCACTCCTTGATAATGCAATCGAGTTTCATTCATCAAAGAAGCACCACCATGTTTGCTCACCATGGTCTAGCAATTTGGAGTTGGTCCAATGTCTAAGTAGCATCATAAAATCAAGCTCAAGTCAAACATTGATCTTGTATCATTTGTTATAATCTAAGAAGTGTAGAACAAAGGGTAATTTAATCTAACTTTAACTACAATATCCTTATAGCAAATTTTAAGAAAATCCTGAGCCCAGTGGTAATATACAACAACAAATATTCGCATTACTTTCTGATGTAGTACAAAACTGCTCCAAATATGCTTTAAAAAGGTTCCACGCTCAAGTGTCTCCCTGAGCTCAAGTCAAAACTTGAGCTGATATATTAGGAGTGTGGAAGGAAAGCGAAAGATTTTTTGCTTGGGCTCAATATTCACATAGCAACTACTAGGTAACCCAATGCTAATATATACATTGGGCAAAAGAGATCCTCACATGCTCTAATGGTAGTGTCTCAATGTCACCGCCACTCTTAAAGTCAAATTCCTGATTATGCAATATAGTTTCCTTGTAATACGCATGAGAATTATCCCACTTGGGAGATCAACAACAAGTTGAAGTGCTTATATATAAGTGCTCTTACCTATTAGCCTGAGCTTTGGGTTGGAAGATGCTCATCACTTATGCATTGTTCTCAACTTCGTTTCTCCAAGGTATCACTCTCCTAACAAGCAGTATAAGAATCAATGTTTCATGGGATCAACGATCCATCTAGCTTTTCTACAATGGGGTTTCCCTTTACCATGGCTGACAAAGAAGAGAAAATCCAAAAAATGAGTGACTCTTACCAGGCATTGAGGGTGTCTGAGTGGGCTCTTGGTGGCATGTACATTAAAATAGCCAATGGAGAAATGGATTCAATGTGGTGGGGGGGGGGAGGAGGGGAGATATGTTGGGATACACATGAGAATTGTCTCACATTGGGTAATCAACTAGTTGAGGTGTTGAAATACAAAGTTTAACCCTTCTTATTGCCCTAGACCTTTGGGTCGAAAGATGAACATTACTTGTGTATTAACCTAAACTTGGTTCTCACGAGGTATTAGTCCCCTAATAGTCTTATTCATCAATGATGCACCACCAAGTTTGCTTACTATGGATTGGCAATGTAGGAGATATTCTAACGAGTTAATGGATGAAATTGAGCTTGTAGGTTACAACTAAGGAATATTTATAAAATAAAAAAAAACCAAAGAGTACTTATATTCTTACATTCTCATTCACATGCAAGCTGTTTTACTTTGAAAGGTGGATTCAGTTTAGCATGACTCTTTATTTTTAACCTTATGTAAAGATAATTGGGAATTATCAATGCTCAAACTTCAAACCTCTAGCTCTAATATTATGTCAATTCTCCAGTTACCAATTAACCTATGAAGTTAAACCGATATGTTATGGCTCAGAAATATTTTTATATTCTTATAGAGTTCAAGGTAATGATTTGATATCACTTGTTATAAGTTGTTATTACCTGGGAGTGTGAAACAAAAGAGAATCTAATCTAAGTCGTGAAATATTCACATAACTTCCTCTCACGTATGTGTCTCAAAGTTGACCACCACTCCCTCTTAAGTCAACTTCTTGATTTCATTCATCAAATGTTTACTAACAAGTTTCCTTACCATGGACATGCAACGACATCATAAACTCAAGTTCAAGACAAACCTTGATCTGACATAACTTATTATACAAATAGAGTGTGGAACATAAGGGAATATAATACGAGTCGTGCAATGTTTATATAGCAATTATTAGGTAAAACTTTAACCCAATGGTAATTGAGAAACTAATATTTAAATTACTATCTCATGTGGGAAAGGCTTTTTGGTTGTTGTTGTTGCTACTGTTGTGTCTCACATGGAAAGATCATATCCTCAAGTGCTCTAACAAAGTTCTTCTCATGTGTCTTAACATCAACCAACACTAACTTTAAGTCAAATTCCTGACTAATGCAATCAAGTTTCATTTATCAAAGATGCACCGCCAATTTTCCTTACATTGCAATGTTGAATATATTTCAATGAGTCAATGGCATCATGAACTCGAGCTCAAGCCAAACTTTGATTAGATAGTTATAACCCGGGGAATGCGTACAAAGGGGAATCTAACTTAACTTGTGTGAAATGTTCATATAGCAATTAAAGGTAAAACCTTAGCTCAATGCTAGCATATAAAAACTTCCATAAAAAACATATAAAATCTAATATTCATATTACTATCTAATGTGGGATAAACCCGACCCTCATGCTTTATTAAATTTTCCTTCCTCATCTGAGGGTCACCACTTCGACCACCACTATCCCTTAAGTCAAATTCAAGGCTATGCAATCTTGTTTCATTCATGAAAGGCGCACCACCAAGTGTTGCTCACCATGGATTGACAATATTGAAGATACTCCAATTAGCTAAGAACATCATAAACTCGAGCTCAAACCAATCAATTACAACAGCTCCCTGTAATTCACCTCAAAAAAGAAATATAGCTAGGTCACTCTCATTTTATCCGTTCATAGTCAGCACCAAAAGGCTGAACGTAACCTCTTTTTAAAGTGCAAAATAACTAATAAATGTTTATCCCATCAGCACGGAAGTCAATGTAGCAAGCCTAACATGCTGTAAATTTAAGAACAAGAGCTCACAAAACTTATACTAGCTGTTAAGGAAAATGAAAAGAGCCGTTGGTCCATTTCTGGTTAAAGCTTTGGAGTAAATAAATGTCTAGCTAATGTTATATTTCACTGTATCTGGAATCAGTTCAATTTACCTCAACTTTAAATCTTAGTTTTTAGGTTGTCGTAAAAAGGAACAAAAACTAAATTAAAGGAAAAGATCATTTGAAATTGTTTGAAACAGGCCTTCGTAAGTTTCAACAGGTTAAATTAAGACAGGTAACACTAAACCCAAAGTTCAATTAAAACTGGTAACACCTTTGTTCCACCTTTCGTTAGTTCGAAATTAACAATTTCATCAATTAAGTACATAAATAGATTGGAAGCATGAATCATTTTGTCACGTAGTTTTTTACTGAAGTCCCTCTATTGTTTTTGCAGAACTGGTAGAACATGACATAATTTACATTAACATGATATTCGCAGCATATTACTGGACCAAATCATCATGTTTAGCAAAAAAACAAAAAATGCTGCCAAATTATACTATTTATTAACATAACTAGACAAAGTAAACCAATACATAAAATGAATCAAATGATGGTGTAAGGAAACTACCTGTGATTCGGTTTGAGGGATCAAATGTCAACATTCTTTCCACAAGATGAATAGCAGCTGGACTAATATGGGGATACAGAGCAGCTAATGACTGACGAGGAAGGGCAGGTAGATGCCTGATGTAAGTCTTTGCATCCTCATTCCTTACAAATCCGAGCTCAGAATCCGTCGGCGTACCAATAAGCTTAACAGCAAAAACAACAAATCAACATGTATACGCATCAAATGCTCCAATTAAAAGCAGTACAACATATTCTCATATCTTATTTCACATTATGTGCTTAAATTCTTAGTGAATTTCACATTTAATTAGATGAATCTGAGTAGCTTAGAGTTTGGATTGAAATGTGTAAATAGCTTTACCTCAGTTATAAGACGCATCTGGTGCATGTGATCTCTTCCAGGAAACAGTGTTTTCCTGTTCATTAGCTCCATGAAGATACAACCCACAGACCATATATCAATGGCAGCAGTGTAATCCGTGGAGTTGAGAAGCAATTCTGGAGCTCTATACCATCTTGTAACCACATACTCTGTCATCATATCGTTTTCTGAAGTAGGACGCGCAAGACCAAAATCACAAATCTTTAGATCACAGTTTGCATTCAGCAAGAGATTGCTTGGCTTTAAATCTCTGTGGATAACATTTGCTGAATGTATAAATTTCAACCCACGGAGAATCTGATATAGAAAATACTGCAAAAAGGAGACGTGCAATATGTTAAAATTTGAAAAAAGGAAACTTGCAGATGAAATTTTGTATAATGTTCATCACCTGGGAGTGCTCTTCTGATAGTTCTTGATTTGAGCGAATAATCTGATGGAGGTCAGTATCCATTAGCTCGGTCGCAATATAAACATCATTGAATGCCTCAGGAATTGGTGGTGGAATAACATCTCTTATCCCAACCACCTGGTTCAAAATACAATGCAAGTTCATTATAAGATATCCAGGAGTCTAAGACTGAAGTGAAAAATCTGTGTTATGTGAATCATAATTATAAAAGAACTTCCATTTCTCACATGATGGATCATGAATCAAAGTATTGCTCTGTTTAATCAGAACAGCAAAGAAAATTAATGAAATAGCAAACACATATGGTGCCAAAGAATTCAAAAGCATTAATTTGTATTCACTACTCTTTCACTTAAAGCTTGGACACTTGAATGCAATGGATTCATTCATTGAAAATGAAGGCAGGCCTTGGAGGAACATTAATCATCAATTGTGACATAACATAATTGGAGATATTACATTCATTATAATGGCAAGCAGTATTACAGCTTAGAAGACCCACACAACTAAACAAAAGGGTATGCTTTCTTCCTCAAGAATAATCTACCCATGCAACCAACCTGCTACATTTTGTCTTTCTGAATACTCAAGAGGTTCAAAAGAATTTCTGATTTTGAATTATTTGTACTAGAGATCAAGCAGATCAGTATACTAAGAACCTTTCCTCGAAGATTGAGTTTCTAGCATATAACAGTTTGTTCAAATGCCTTAAATCCTGTTTCCTCTGATCAGTTCTCGTATTTGAGATCACTTGCACCACATACATTCAGATTAAAAGGCAAAGTGCTTTCTTTTTTAAGTTAGGAAAATTCAGTTGTATCGTATGCTTGTTGGAAAGGTTGGAAAACTACTACGATCTATAGAGATTCCCCATTTTCATCCAAAAACAACGAGCATAGAAATGACTTACGCAGACAATTGACTCCATTTCAATAGAAAGGATTAGCTAAACCAACCCAACAAGATAGTCAATCTCAGAGATCTTATCAGCTGACAAACCGAAGTTTACCAATCAATGCGACCACAATCCCAACCTAACTAGCAACTAGAGGTAGTTAGAATGAATTATCTATTTGCTGCCACCGAAGGATGTAGCCATAGTTAGCTGAACCTGCTTATTTTATTGTATTGTTTGTTGAATGAGTGTGTTTGAACTCTACTGTCATGGATTTCCAAACACTGTCATTCCCAATGTAGTCAAACGGTACTGTCTTTCCTCATAAATGATTAAGCATTATAATGATCATTGATGCTAATCAATGAAGCATGGACACTTCCATACATCCCAAAAGTATCGTGTTTTAGCTTGTTCTTGTGTTCCCGTATTGTGTCCATACTTCTTATATGTTTTTATAATATTGAGCAAAAATAATAGTACAAATTACATTATCACATAGATTTTTATTATATTATTTGGCATGTCTTACTATGTCTGTGTCTTGAAATTTGAGAAATTATCGTGTGTCAGTGTACCATGTCATGTTATATTCCTATGTCCTCGTATTGTGTCTTTGCTTTCTAGATGCCAATTAAAGAAGCTAAACAGAGAGAAAAAAAAAAGAGAAAGAACAAAAACTAAAACAAACTGAAATATATCAAAAGTTTGCTAGCTATAGATAGACAACAAAAAACTTATCAAACTCAAGAACAGGCCTCATAATCACATTCTGATAATTAAATGCAGAACTTTAAATCGCTTCATTTATGATGCAAAGCTCAAGCTAAAATCTTACATTCTCATGATCCAAATGTTTGAGCAGCTTGATTTCACGCAGCGTCCGCTTGGCATCCATGTGATTGTCAAAAGCATTCGCAATCTTCTTGATAGCAACCATGTCTCCGTTCTCCGAATTCATCACCGAGCTGCGTTTCGCAAGATCAGAAGGAAAAATAAGTCGATCAAAGCCCCTAATTCCTCAAATCTCGTAACAGATCAGTCAGCCCTCAACCCGGAGCTACAACAAACCAAATGGGGGAGGAGATTTACCAAACGATCCCATAAGCTCCCCTGCCTATGGGCATAATGGGCGGGCGGTACTTGGAGGAGATCTCGAAGAAATTTCCGAAGATGTTGTACTGAAGAAAGCGGCCGCCGTGGGTTAGAACCGCCGGAAACTCCGGCGCCGGGGCTCCGCCCATCTCGGAAGATAATCGTGAAAGAAGAAGAAGAAGATGAAGCTCGATCGATCTTCTTTTATCTTTCTCTCCGATTTAATCTACTTCTTCAGTTCTTCGGCGGGGAAGACACGGCGGCGACTCGCTTGGAGAAAGAGGCAGAGGGGACAGTTGGGGAAGAAGACGCGAGTCTGCAACGAAGAAAAGGAGCCGCCGACGGTTCAAGTGGGCGGTTGAGATTCGCGCCGCCCCGGTTGGACGGCAGAGATCAGCTATACAGTTCAACGGTCACTGTTCGATACACGGTTCCACGCGGATCCATGCTTCCTGTATCGAGCTTCCGGGCTGCCGCCGTTATTCTTAACGGCAGCAAACGTTCAATCCTCACCCACAACCGCACCCATCATTGTTTGTGGCTGTTAGTGGATCGGTGAGAAATGGTCTGTGTCCTCTTAATGGTGGTGGCGTAAAGAAATGGGGTGAGCTGGCGATCGGTGGGCCCCGCGTTGGACGCCAACTTAGACCGAGAAAAAAAATCCTTCCGAATTGTATGCAGATATCTTCATTTTGAACTTCATTTCATCTAAGTCCCGCAATGTGAGGTTTTTTTTTTTTTTTTTTTTTCAACTCAAATGTATTCTATTAGCAATTATAATTGATTACGTGTGGATTGTTCAAGAAAAATCATATTTTTCCCACGAATACTTTGATAATACCAAGGAAAATTATGCAAAAGCAAAGTGAGCTTAGGATTATGTAAAAACTCTAAAATTTGTACTTCTCTTAAATGCTGGTTGAAATTATAGATTTAGATGCAATTTGGCCTAAAATTTTAATGTGACGAACGGATCTACAAAGTTCTGAATTGTTGGTTCATGGTTTAATTATTGAATAGAATGGTGAGTCAAATGAGAAGGTCATCAATAGGGCTGCCAAAGACTTCAACTCGATCCTAATTTCGATTCGACCGTTTTATTAAATAGAATAATATTTTGACTCGATTAATTAATCTAAAATTTGACTCATTTTATTTACATATTTAGTAAATCAAATCCGAATCTGTAATAATCTAATCTTATAAAAAATATTAACTGATTTTCTTTTAATAATATTAGATATTTTTATTAATTATTATTATAATATTTTTTATTAATATAAATAAATATAAAACTAAAATGTGAANATATTATAACTCTTATTTTAATATATATATATATATAATTTTTATGATAATCTAAAATTACATATTAATATTTTAATTTATGCATATTAAAATTAATTTTCCTTAATAAAAAGAAATGATGTGAAATATTGATTATTTATTTATTTTATTTTTATTTTCAAAGTTAATTAATTAATAACATATTAAATAATAAATAAATTTATTATTATTATTATTATTAACGAAAAGATCTTACCTATTTAAAGTTGAGGATCAGATCAAGGTTGATCCCAATTTGATCTAATTTTTTATCAAATTCGATTGTCTTTTGAGTTGGATCCAGGTTAGTGCAGATCTAATCAAGTTTGACTCGTTGACGGGCCTAATCATCGAACTTAAATTTATTTCAATAAAAAATGAGCATTATGTACATTTTTGAAAGAGAAAAAAAAAAGGTAGTATGAAATTTTACCGTAATTACAAGTTAAGCATAAATTTTCAAAAATTAAGTTTAAAATCACTTCTTTTTCAACTCTATCAAAATAATTGTTGATCAAGCCTTTCATAATTTACTATAATCCAATGCAAACTTTTAATTTTTTGTTATGATAAAATAAAAAAAAAATATGTAAATTTGAGAAAAGTGCATAGTTTTATAAAAAATTGAGTGTGATTAATGTAATATTTAAAGAATTTAAATATAGCATATAATTTCGACACAATTTCATGTCCCCCAATGTAAATCCCAAATTTAAAATGGGTAATATGCCTGCAGTATGACTTTTTTTTTTTTGCATCATTTAGAACTCGAAAAAATTAATATTTATTTTGTTGGATTTGTGGAGTAATTTTTAAGGATGAAATACTTCTAAGATTAATTACCAAATTTTTGAATTTATAATATAATATCATGCAAATTTACAATTTTAAATTATTAACATTTAAATTTCTAATATTTGATATAAGTTTAATCATTAATAGCTTTTTAATAATTTTTTATTATCAAAATTTTAATAAAATTTTATTTTACTCTCTCGCTCTGCAACAACTAGCCTACACAAGTGAGGGGGAGAGAGAGAGGTGAAGTGGAGAGACAGAGAGACAGAAAGAGAGGAACTGCCCAGAAAAAAAAAAAAGAGCGGAAGATCTAGAGACAGAGAGGAGAGGGGTAGGCAACCCCCTTCGCTGGTTTCACCTATGCAAGTAAGAAAGAGAGGAGGATAAAACGAGTAAAATTAAGATTTATAAAATTTTAGTAGAAAAACAAAAGGTTTTAATTGAAATTTAACTCTAGCATTGAACGATTATAATATAATATAATAATAATATTCAATTGATAATTTATAATTTTTTAAAAAATTATTTAATAATATTATTAAATTAAATAAATTATTATTTTTTAAATAATATTAAGATAATATTAAATTAAATAATTTTTTTTAAATAATTAGCTACATGCCACACAATTTAATTTTATTTATGTCTTACCCATCCATTCTTAGTTAATTACGCTATGCACACTCAAAATATTATAAAATTTTACATACATACATTTGAGTTAAACCTTAATCAAAATTTATTTGAAAAAAAATATTCTGTTAGTGAATCATTAAAATTATATTTTTACTCTTAATGATACATATTTTTCTCTTCCTCAATACTACACTAAAGCGCTGATCTATCCTAAAATCAATTCACGTCGCGGATGTCTCTTTCCTTTGCCGCCACCTAAACATTAAGGTCTTAGGATTTTCACTCAAAATATATTTAAATATCTTTAAAATAATATGATGAACGATTCAGATTTTTTGTAATCTAACTATAGTTAGGTTATTGATAATTTATTATAATAAAAATAAGTTAAAATGTGTGTATGTAAGATTTTATGATATTTTGAGTGTGCATAGCGTAATTAACTAAGAATTAATGGATAAGATATAAATAAAATTAAATTGTGTGGTATGTAGGTAATTATCTCTTTTTTTTTTTCCTTGGACGCTCTCCAGATAGAGCCCAGTGCAAATTCCTAACGTAAGATTCTAAAGAGCAAAGAGTAATTTATTTATTTAAGCTTAAGCCCTGTTTGGTTGGAGGCCAGGCCATGACCAAAATGGCCTCC
>JAEMOT010001347.1:75130-99755 GCA_019297695.1 Apostasia ramifera | reverse complement strand
GCATACACTAAGGCACTTCATCTTGAATATGTCCAGTCATGACTTCCATAATCAAAGCAAAAACAAAATGGCCTCCAACTATTTTATTAAAAAAAATAATAATAAAAAATTAAATATAATGTGTTAAAAATTATATAAATATAATATAAAATAATTTTTTATATTAAAATTTATGTATTTAGAATGAAAAATAAAAAAATTATTTAATAAAATAATTGAAGGTTATTTTGGTCATAATTATGGCCAAGATAGCCTCCAACTAAATAGGGCAAAGTTCATTATAATTACTTTTGTAAACGTGTGATGTAAATCTGTTGTAAAAAATTTACCGGGGCAATTTGGTAATTAAATTTTAATAATAATATTTTGTTCATTTAATCAATTAAATTATAATATTTAGTTTATTTGATAAATTACTAGAGCTTTCTATTATTGTGCAGTGCGATGTCGTCCCAAGGGTGTTAATATGAATCTAAGATTGAAAATCGATCAAAAATTGAATCGATTTTAGATCGAATCGAAATCGAGTCAATCTAAATGAGCTGTTTAACGAGTCAAAAGTTCGACTCGGTAATAATTTCGAGCCGATTTTGAGCCGGGTAGGCTCGGCTCAATCCAGCTCTAAATTGGCTCGAATTAAAATATATTTTATATTATAATACATATATATAATATTATTAAATATAATATATATATGTTATATAATATATATAATATATATATATATTATAAACCGAACTGATCTCGAGCCGGATCGAGTCGAGCTTACCTGGCTGTAGATCGGCTCAAAAAAAAATTGAGGTTTGATTCATTTTCGAGTCGGCTCAAAAATGAATCGAAATCGGCTCTCGATTGGAATTGGCTCGAGCCGGCTCGAAGTCGAACCCAATCCTATGTCGTCGTGAGGTTTCGGATTTTATGATATTTGAGTTATACTATGCTCAACTTATAAATATTTTGATTTATGATTAGTTAGACGATATCGATTTGTGCTTATTGTTATATATTGTTGTTACAATCTCAGATAGTATTCCTTTTAGAAAAGCTACTTATCATGCTACTAGCTTGACTGTGATGCAGAGCATTCTCGGTATCCACTACGCCAACGACGTTGGTTTTAATTCGGGCTTATTATACCATTGCTTTATTATTTATTTTGATATATTGTACTTTTATTTTTCTAATATTTTTATTTTTCATCACTTTATATGAGTAGATGAGAGACATTGTATTATTAATGGGCTTGAGGAGCATTGAGTATATATATGGAGATAGCACTTATTATTTTGAGTTTGTGAGCTCTTATTGGATCATAGCATTTCATTTGGGTCAACAAAAAAATCTTATCATTAGGTTAAATAATCCTAAATCCAATGGTCAGGATCAAAGTGTAGATATAATGGTTGGGTTTAATCTATTTTAAATATTATCATAAAAAATTAAATGTTTATAAAGTAGAAAAATTGGAAAAAAAAAAAAGATATTTTTTTTAAGACCTCATTTCATTGAAAAAAGAGAGAGGAAGAGAAAGGAGATAGAATCTCTCCCCCCTTTAACCAACGCCGGCCACCACCTGCTGCTACTGTTGACTGTAGACTACTACCCGTTGCTGCCCACCGAAAAACTGGCCATCCGCGTGGTGGTCCTAAGGACTAACCCGAGCAGGGTTGGGTGGCACTCCCACCGGACGCCGTTGCCGACTACCGCTGTCGTCGCCTTCTGTCGTGACCATCACTAGGCTTTCTCCATCGATGTGATTCCATAATTCGTTGGACTCCCTTGTAATCCAATAGTTTTGATCATATTATTATTTCTCTATTTTTTCTTGGTTGTACCCACCAACCCTAGATGCTTTTACCCCCTCTCATTTGCTATATATATATATATTATGAATTCCTTCATGTGTTAACTTATTTAGATCTGTTATCAACTTTAACTAGTATGAATTTTACGTAATTATTTATAGTAACTTAAAATCTTATGTTAGCACTTATTTCTTATGAATTTATCATGATTGATTTCTTGATTTGAGTTTATCGAAATACATAAATCTTTTTGTGCTTCTTCATGTTAGCTTAAACTTGGTCATTTAGAGCTATATTAACTCGTATTGTCCTACAAAACTTCGTTGAAATATATTCTACAAATTTACATTTTTAAGTTGCATTAACATTTAGTGATTTTAAATCTCATAATACTACATCAGACTGCTTGTTAAGCTCATAATTATTAATTTTCAGTCATTTATATTTAGTACTCTAACTTTTTAACTCATTTTACAAGTTTTTTTATTCTTGAATTATTTTGAAATGCCTATGAAATTCAAGCCAACTTATGAAGCTTAGTGGTCTCTTTCTTTATGTTTGTAACACTAACATTTTCATTTAAAAGGAAATTGTGATTCAATTATTAGGCAATATGCAAAATATAGATTTTTAATTCTTTTTAACTTGGGGTAATTAATCATATCGTATTTTACTTGTCACAAATTATAAATTATTCATTTTTTTTTTTTAATAAAATCTCACTGTACTTTAAATTCTGAGTACTAAAATCATAAATTAAAATCTAAAAAATTAGATTTAAGCTCTAAACAACTTTTAACAGTAAAAACTAAATTTTAAACTATTAAATTCTAGAACATAAACTTCAAATAAATTTTAGTTCTTTTGAATTAATTATATATATAATCAACTTAAAATTCAATATAATAAAATAATGTAAGTCGTTATTATAGATTTATAAATTATATATAATATGATAAAATTTATGAAAATAAATAAGTAATTTGTTTTAAAATATTTTTAAAAAGTGTTATGTAAAATATATAATTTTATTAAATTTTAATATGTTGTATATAATTATCTTTTTTTATAGATATTTTTTATCAAGATAAAATTATAAGCATTTTTTAACAACTGAAAATATAGACAAGAAAATTTGGCCATGTTGCCCTAGATTCGCTATTTTGCCGACTAATATATAATAGTGCTACCTTCGCCTTCTTCCTTCACAAGTTGCTCCTCTCGTCCTCGCAGCGGCTGCCGGACCTGATCCGATCCGATCATCTCCTCCGCGCTTTAGTCAAAATGGGGTAAGAGATTTTCTTTTCTACTATAATGCGCTCAATCATACGCTTTTATCATCTGAATCTACGCGCGTAGAACCAATTGATGAAGATCCGGTCATGCAAATGCAACTCTTCGTGTAAGTCCAGACGGGGATCGAAAATCTGTAGTTGATGCAGTGGAGGAGGAATTTACGCGCTTATTTACCTTCTTATAGAGGAATTTCCTTTTGCTGAATTATCAGGGGATAGTATTTTCGCCGAACTTCGACGTATTTAGACAGAGCATTGCTATCTCGTTTTTGTCGGAGGCCTATCTACTTCTTTAACTCCTCGCTTTCGTAGTGTCCGTCGAATGCGATATGGATGCTGTAGAAGAATTCGGGTTCTGTTAGTGATTATCTTGAACTGACCTGCAATGAACTTGAAGTGCTTTTCTCAGTTGATCTCTCTTATGCTACCAAAAGTGATTATTCTTGAAATGTCCCAGGCTTCATACGATGAGAACCATGAAGCAGATTTTGGATTATTTATGAGTTTAATGATAGATAATAGAGCAGGTTACGATAGGTTTCTGGTTATGTGACTTCACTGTCTAAACTATTCAATAACCAATCTAATCTGCAAACTTGATTTATATCTACTGAAAAAGAATGAACAATTAATGATTGGCAGCTGTTCTTAGAACATGGTACATCATTCACGCTTATTTTTCTTAAATTCTGTATCCTTTCCTTTGATTGATTCATACTGTCATGGTTATGTTATGTCAACTACATGGCTTGTTGATTGTAGAAAATCCGGTAAGATGTATGAAATGGGAGATGCTTGTTTTTTGGTGATAACATATATACAGTTTAACAGTTTATGAGATATTCTTTTCTAAACTTTTTAAGTTTTCGAAAACTTTCTTTTTTGTCTTTTGATTATTTGCATACATCAACTCAGTTTTAATAATTCTATATTGTGAAATTTACATACATGATATATAAAATAATCTTATTTATTTATTAGACACTCAGAACATAAATATTATTCTAGAGATACTTTGAACACATTAATATTACCCACTTCATACTGTGGTCTCCATCTATCATTTACTTTCTAACCCGATCTAATCGTGATTAAATTAACCGTCAACTATAACTAGATTAGCTATCAATTTTGGTTTGTTCACATAAAATTTTTAAAAATAAGTAATAAATATTGAATATTACTCAATAATATAAAAAATTAATAATATCATTTCAGTAATTTGATACATAACACTAACATAACATTCCATAATTGAAGAAACATTGTTTTATAGAATAAAATTACAACCTTTCAATCACATAATTTAAAATTTTAAGATCATTTATGTTTTGGGTATTTAATAAATAAATAAAACAGTTTTATATGTCATGTATGTAAATCTTTCTTCTAAATTTTATGTCATTGTCTATGTTCATAGATTTTGTTGCAGCCTTCTATTAGGCTTATTGACAATCCAGTGCGGATTTGTAATTCAAGCGTCAGCAATTAACTTCACTGTGAGCTAGAGTTACCTTATGGATCCAAAAGTTTACATATTTATACTTATATCTGAGTTGTTTGTGAGATTTATGTATCCTGTGATATATGTGGATCACAATGTTCAATATTTTAATATGATAGATTGCAGTGTTATTTATGTAAATTCCCTTTATTCTATTAACAATAGACTTGTTTAACACCTTTCGACTTTTCATATGATGGTTACAACTAAATTCTTGGTTATTACTGACTCTCTCTTACGGCAGGAAGACGCGTGGTATGGGAGCTGGCCGCAAGCTGAAGACCCATAGAAGAAACCAGCGGTGGGCCGACAAGTCATACAAGAAACGTCACCTTGGCAATGAATGGAAGAAGCCATTTCAAGGCTCCTCGCATGCTAAGGGCATTGTTTTGGAAAAAATGTAAGGTTTTCTTTTCCTTTCGTTTTTTTTTTTTTTTAAATCTTCCACTATTCTAACTTCATTAGAAACTTATAACATATTTATTGATGGATTTCATTTACAACAGTGGGATTGAGGCCAAGCAGCCCAACTCTGCCATCAGAAAGTGTGCTAGGGTTCAGTTGATCAAAAATGGCAAAAAGATTGCGGCTTTTGTGCCGAATGATGGTTGTTTGAATTATATTGAGGAAAACGTAAGCTTCCCCTTTTTGTCCTTTGCCATTATTGTCGCTTGGAGAAAACAACACAATCCAAGTAGTGTTGGATAAAAGAAATTCATACAGTTGATCCTACTCAATTTAATTACCACCTATCACAAACAGAAGAGTACCTGTAACACCTTCACTTGAAGATTTTAATATTACAAAATCTGTTACGTGTTTATTTATCAAGTTTATCATCAAATATTTAAAAATTTATATTTCATTATAAAGATGATTGCTTATAAAATATTACATGCGATGTGACCAATAACAACAACATCAATCAAGCCTTTATCCCACCATGTGGGGCTAGCTATATAAATTTTTTGTTTTCATTACGTTTTATAAGTTAACAAATGCTCATTTAGCTTTAAATGTGTAAGATAATTCTTTATAATTTTTTGTCATGTATTTTGATTTTTTTATTCCTCTTTTTATATGAGCAAGGTTTAATGACTCAATTTTTCTTACTGGAGCTTCAATCATCATATATTTATATGTTCAGACCATCAAAATTGATTTTTTTAAGTTTTATCCTTAATTAATATTACTTCAATTTTTTGCAGTTATATTCATTTATTTATTTTTTTTTTAAAATTAAATTAAAAAATAAAATATTTTTAAGGGTGCATTGTTTAATGTTATTGTGATGTTAATAGAATAAAATGATTCTTTGACTCATTTAGATGTTATTAACAAAATTATAGACTTACCGCACTGAAGTGACATCTAAATATCACTTAATATCTTCTATCAAAAAAAACAAATGTTACCTAATATCAAGCCACAATTAGATGTCACCTCCCTTAACTAGATCAATGATGGCAAAGAAGCAAGTAGGAATAAGGAAGGGAATATCTAATTTTATGACTAAGGCCCTGTTTGTCTGAGAGTTTAAAATTAACCTCATTTAATTTTAACCTGTCATATTACATCACACATAAAATTTAATATTAAAAATTAATTTTATTTTACATCCTACACATATTACTAAAATAATAACTAACTTATATCACATCCCTCACATATCCCAACATAATAACTAATTTTATACCACATTTCTCACATATCTCAATATAATAACTAATTTTATTTCACATCATTCATAACTTTTAATAAAAAATATCTCTATTCTAGTTTAATTTTAACCTTCTTAAATTTAACCTTACAAACAAACAGTAAGAAGTTAAATATGATCATAAGGTAAATTACTTTTCTATCTCTAAAGTAACATAATAATTAACACTTTAATTTATAATATAATGACAATGAGTCGAAAAAATAATAATTGCTAGATTAACATAGATATCTAGATAATATTGACATTTAAACAATCAGCTTCTTTAGATTTCAAACTATTAATTTCAAACGTAATTTTATCAACAGGATGAGGTGTTGATCGCTGGATTTGGTCGGAAGGGACATGCTGTTGGAGACATTCCTGGAGTTAGGTTCAAGGTTGTGAAGGTTTCAGGTGTCTCACTGTTGGCTTTATTCAAGGAGAAGAAGGAGAAGCCCAGATCTTAAGTGAGCTCTTCCATTAATGAAATGAAGGCAGATCTGAGTCATTTTTATTCCTCGCTTTAGCTCTCCAACTTTGAACTTTGTCATCAGATGTTATGATCTGTTGGAATGGAGAATTTGGAACTCATCTTGCTTTTCTTTCAGTTCATACTGTTTATCTATGAACAATTGATGCTTTTCACGAGCTGCTATTTCAGCTTATTACCGTTTATCTAAATCAGTTTTGATTAAATTGTGTTGACATATGCTTAACTGAGTTTTTTATGATATTCATAAAAATTGTTGTATGTAGTGTAGCAAATTTTCCTTTCTCAAGTAAATTTTGTTCGTTGATCTTAATTTAATAGAAGTGGAAACTATAAAGTCTATGCATTTATAGAATCATGAACTTATGAGATAAAATTATGAAACAAACCTTTGTACTAAATGAAAACAACTGTTCAGCTCTTTTTACAATATTCGTTCCAGAGTAGTAATCTGAAGTAAAATAACTTTTTAAGTTCTGTTTATCTTGAAGTTAAAAATTAACTTGGTTTAATTTTAATCTGACATATCATATTATATATAAAATTTAATATTAAAAATTAACTTTATTTTACATCTTATATATATTTTTAAAATAATAATTAATTTATATCACATTTCTCACATATTCCAACATAATAACTATCCAAATTTAATTTTAATTTTATTATATTTAATCACAGATAAGATTAAAAAAATAGATCCTTAGTAATAATATTTAAAATATATCCTTACAAACGAATACTTTTGTTCAATATTTATATGCAATCAATTCCAAAAGATTGATTTTTTTATGCATAAATATAACATTTACTTGTCAGGGATCTTTCACTGTGTGAGGATGATGGAAAACGTTCTCTTGAAAAAAAAATCAATTTTAATGAGCATTGCAGCATTGATCGAGGTTAATTGATGGTGTCTAACCATGGAAGTTGTGCAAGTTTGTCAAGAAATAGAAGAAACAAAAGCATAAAAGAATCAGCTGAAGTGGCTTGAGGCTGGTGAGCTTTGTGTTTTGCCATATATTGATAGAGAACCTAAGACTATTTGTTGAGACGAGATCCCCACAATTGAAATGGAGGGATGTTTGGCTAAAAAAAAAAAGAAATTACAGGGAGAGACCATGTCGATCTGCCAAATTGCTACGAAGTAGTAGTTACATCATCCTATTATCAAACTGCTAAAAGAAGTGCTTCGGTCCCAACAATGATGTGTAGGACATTCTCAGCAATTCACGAGGGCAAATCTCTACTCCTCTCTCCGAATATAAAAGGACAAGAACAATGTGTGTGGTTGATGATATTAAGAAAAGACTTTGCTGGAGTGAAACTAGAGGTCTACTTATGGATCAATGAGAGATCTTTCATTGAGATGAGAATTTTGATGAGGAAGATCATTATAACTCTTTAGTGAGTCACCGAAGAAAGCTATAAAAATCAAATCCTATATCAAGCTAATTAATTGTTGGGCTTATGACAACCACGTGTCCTAGATTTTCCATGCAAAATCTATAGGTGTCTATCTTCAAGCTAATACAACGTCATAAAAGGGTGTTCCGCATTTCACTTCTCTAAATATTAGTTGAAGTTCTTTGTCGCAAAATTCTGAAATTTTTACATGTCTATTATCAAATATAGGCGATAGCTAAAACTGATGAAATGAATGATTACGTGTTCGAACAAGAGAAGAAGTAGTTGTCATTATCAAATTTGGCAAACTAAAAGTAATTCACCTCACTGTCAACTTATCTTGATTTTCTATACATCAAAATCATCTAAGCCTTCAAGATAGTGAAGATGCAGAAGTTTTTTTAGAAGGAGTTTCTTTAAACTATAAGATGCTTAGACTTTGGCAATCCAACTTCACATCTCGGGATCTTATTCTAGCTAGTATTGTGAATATCTTATTGTCGTTTGCTGCTTGCAGGGCTAGTTATATACAGCATAACGTCAATAGTGCGGTTGATTTTTTGGTGCACTATGCCACGCTAGGTGATTTTTGGTGGGAAATAGATATGCCCCTTCCCAATGAATTTTGTAACATTTTCAAAGTGGATGTTGAGTGACACTTGCAAGCTTGTAGTTTCTTTATTGTGTCATTTTTCAAAAAATCATCTAAACTTCTCTAAAAGTATACCCTAGTTCAACTGCCCTATAATCTCTTCAAACTGAAATTTGAGGTAAAAAAAGATCAGTGTAAGCATCCAGGTTAAGAACATACCCTGCTGAGATCTTTGACAGCTGCTTTCAGGCGAACAACTTTTCTCAAATCGACTTCGATTTAGCGTTCATCTTCCTCTCTCTGCATGAACCCGTTGATTCCAAGCTCCCTGGGGAACAAGCAGTCTTAACCTCTACGGAAACCAGACCAGAGTCGTCAAATCCTCCTCTAGATCTTCTTCCCGCTCGCCTTCTCTGTTTTTCATCCCCGGTGACGCCAGCTCCACGACGATCTCTCCAACCTGAGAAGAAACAAACCATTATTTTCTTGAAGCTGAAGTTTTTTGATCAGAATTTTTGCAGCTGCCCAGAGCTGGGATAGAAATATCTTACTTGAATGGGCCTCGAAAACAGGGGACGAGCGCTTTATCTCACTGGCAACTCGACGCATGCTTTCTCCAAACTTCGCAGCTCTAGCAAGAGAAGGAGATGCTGATCCGCTCAGATGATCACCCAGAGATTCAATACTGTTCTTCTTCATAAGTTTTCCAGCTTTACCTGAATCAGAATCAGTAGCTCTGCGTTTCTCAGGCAAACTCTTCTTTCCAGCAGGAGGCCTGCCCCTGCCCCTTCTCTTTCCCCCTGATTCCTCACCCCCAGCACGAAAATCTGACCGATCCTTCGAATTCAATCTAGAGAAGGGTTTAAGCTGAGCCATTGCTTTAACGAGCTCCAATCTGTTGCAATCCCCAAACGAAAACAGAGCAAGTTCTTGAATAAGCTCGACAAGTCTCCCCGGTTCAAAAGAACTCAGAATCCCACGCCTATCGGCGATTGGGCAGAGCGTCCCGCCCCTAACCCCCGGATTCTGAAGCTTCTGCTGCATCAAATCGGCATTCAACATGTCAATCGTGCAGCCGCAGCTCATTCCGATCTCTGTGCGCCGTGCCATCTCTCCCAGGGCTTCATCTACAGCGTGTAGATATGCATCCGTGCTGCATTGTGGCAGCAAATGCGAGAAGGAAGACTCGAATGGCTGTAATTGCGACTCACTGTTCCAAGCGAAGGTTCTGTCCCCAAAATATGCTACCAGAAATCGGTCTTTCTTTCTTCGCTTCAGTGCCGGCTTTGATGCAAACGAAGGATGAACGATCTGCGCAGGCCGCCATGGATGGCGGCTCACTTTGCCCCAAACCAATTCCGAAACAGAGAACGTTAACTGCTTACCATCGTCTTCTCGACTCAGTTCTTCTTTATCAGAAGTCCGAACATCACCATTAGGGTTTGGATTTTCCCCTCCTCCGTCATGCTCAGATTGTTTCCCCTGATCAAGATCCTTTCGATTTTCATCTCCTCTGCAGCCATTGCCGCTCAAACAGCTGTTAGAAGCAACCGCAGCCTTGCTAGAGCCCACGGCGGCATCGAAGATACGGGGCCATGAATCCGAAGACATTTCGCGAATATCAGCACTAGGGTTTGGATTTTCCACTCCTCCGCCATGTTCAGAGTGTTCCCCCTGATCAGGATCCATTCGTGTTTCTTCATTATCTTCCATGTCTCTCCCGCTCCCATCTGCTCCGCCGCCTTTACTGCTCAAATTGCTGGCAAAAGCTGCAGCCTCCCAATCCGCAGCCTCGTTGGTGCCCTCGGCATCGGAGGGCGACGAATCCGAAGTCATGTCGCGAAAAAACGAATAGCACGGCTATGTACAAAATCCCAGATTAGCGAATTTGAGAATGCGGAGGAAGACGAAGGCTTGAAATCCTGGATTTCTCGAGCTTGTCGAGAAGAATGAAGAAACCCTGGCGCGTACCAGATTTCCGTTTTGCCGCCACGATCCCCCAAGAATCTCACCGACGAAAAGTGAGAGAGAGAGAGAGAGAGAGAGAGAGAGAGGGTTCAAGAGAATCTTTTATCTTCGACAGCAAGCTTACCGTTGTTGAGTGGAGTTTTCGTGACACGTGTAACCTTTAGGATGACTCGATCACCGACGGTATACGAAATTTCAGCGGTGGAGATCGTCTGCAAGGTGAGAATTATTATTTTCTTTACGGTAAATAAAAAAAGAAAACAATAATAATATCGCCATTCAAATTTTACAGGCAGCAGCCAATGATGTTAATATGGATCAAATATTCAAAATAGTTCAAAAATTGAATTGATTTTAAATCGTATTAAAATAAAATCGATCTAAATGAATAGACTAACGAGCTAAAAGTTCGGCTCGATAATGAATTCTAGCCGATTTTGAGCCAGGGTAGGCTAGGCTCGATGCAACTCGAAATCGGTTCAAATTAAAATATATTTTATATTATAATATATATATATATATATTATAAATCGAGTCGATAGCCGGATCAAGTCAAGCTTATCCGGCTAGAGATCAGGTCGAAAAAAAATTGGAATTGACTCGAGCCGGCTCAAAGTAGAACCCAATCGACTTCGAGTCGATCGAAATGTGATCGATTCGATTTCGAGGCAGGTATTAGCTCGGCTCGAAATCAGATCAGCAGTAGCTTTCAATTCATAAATAGCATTTCTTAGTTCATACTTAATAATATTTAGCCCATATCTCAGATCGATGAAATTTTTAAGCACTCAAACTAGAATGTTGAAATGGCCCCACTTTAATTTAGCTAATACATTTTAAATTCTACGATTGCTAATTTTGCTCGAATATCGAAGATCATTCAAATATTGAATTGAATTTTAGATCGAATCTAATTTAATTTAATCCAAACGAGTCAACTAATGAGTCATTTTATGGCTCAAGATTTTTATCATTCAAATTTTGAGTTGAAATAGGAATGAATCAAAATGACTCAAAATTAGATGATTAAAATTATATAATATTATTTATATATTTATATTTGTAATTAGATTTAGTCAATTCATTTTTTGCAATAGTCTTATAGAAGGTTTATTAAAAAACAAATTTCAATAATTTTTATTAAAATTATATTTATTATAGATTTTTGTTTATTTTTAAATATTAGGTCAAAATAAATAGTCATAATTTAGATTGATTAAATGAATAAATATATTTACACATAAAATTTAGCTAAAAAATTAAAAATTAATTAAAACTCAGATCGACTTTAACTCAACTTGATAACAAATGGCCCAGCCCTAGCTTAAAACGAATCTAATCAAATTTTTTTCAGTTATTTTCTGAATTGAATCAAATTGAAAAACTTTGATTCAATATTTAAATCAAAATCTGCCAAACAAAATTCGGCCGAAACTGCAGAAACGTATCTCTATAAAAGTAGCATTTAATAGTTATCATTAATAAATTTAATTTTTAATTTATAAAATTTAAATAATTTATAAAAAATTAAAACTATCAAAATTGTTGAAAATGTTGAAATCGATATTTCATTTTGTGACGGAAATCAGACCAAAAATTGAATTTAAAATCTCGAATTAGATGTTATAAATGCATGTAAATTTCCTCCTTTTCAATGTATGTGCACAATATCCGAATTTATAAAACTCACTCAAATTTTATTTGGTTCAAATTTAACTCGATTTTTATATAACTCGAAGTCAATTCACGCAAAATAAAATTAATTAAACTCGTAATCAAGTCGATATTAAATTACTACCCCAAGCTAAATATGAGTTGAAATAAGTATATGCTAAAAAATTTTCAGTACAAACTGAAAATCGCTACGTTTAAGTTAAAAATTTTAGCATGAATCGATAACTATAAATTGACACTAGCTTAGATCGAGATCAGATTGTTAAAATGCTACAATTGTCACTAATTTATATCTATTTATTTCCTCGTTAGAGATCGAGTCAAATTGTATTTAAGTTAATGGTAGTTATATCTCGAGTACAAAGTTAAATCGAGTTTGTGTTTGACATCATCTAATTATTTTTTATTCTAAATTTTATAGAATATTTTATTCTATAAATGGATCGAATTAGCGGCCATCGAAGCCGATCCAAACCTATTTAAGTAGTTGTTAATTTGGCTAGGAGCTGTCCAAAAGTTGAAAATTACTCAAAACTCTTCGTATTTTTTTCGATTTGAAATCAGTGCGATTTTTCTTTGATTGGAAATTGACTCGCTCAAGATAAAATAATTCAACTCGTAAACAAATCACAAACATACAAATTTTAAAAATTATTAAAAAAATTTATTTATGTACATACATTATGATAGTTAATAAAAGCAGTTTTAAATATTAATTCGCATATAATATATAAAAATAATTTTATAATATTATATTTTCATATATAATACATATAATAAATAGTTTGATTAAATTTAGCTCATAATTAAAATATTTAATTTTTTACTCAAATTCAGGCCTAAATTTGGTTGAGTTACTTAAAAGCTTAATTTTAACTTAAAATTCTCTTTTAGTTTAAGTTTTTTTAGATAAATAAAAAAATATATTATTTTTAAATTTTAATAAAAAATTTTATTTTAATATTAAAAATATATAAAATAAAAAATAAATTAATTTTAATATTAATAATTATATTAGATGTAAAATAAAATTAATTTTTATAAATAAAATTTGTATTGAGATTAAGAAAAAAAATTTGAAGGTCAAAATATACATTGTTTATTTTCACTTTATATTCAATATATAAAAATGTTCTCAAACAGAAATATCCTATTGGCCCACGTGGCTGTTTGTTTTCCCGCCACCCCGCCACGCACGTTCTCTCGGCTCAAGCTGACGACGAGTCGAGTTTAAGCGTTTTTGTTTTTTTCTCATATTTAAACAAATTTGCTTCAACTTAAATTTAAAACTTTTCAATTTAAGTCAAATTTTAAATTAAATTAAATCTAATCTTATTTTTAAATTTAAATAATAATTTAACATATTACATATAAATTTTTTTTATTAAATTTATATGAATTATATAACTACTTATTCATTAATTTCATTAAAATATATCTCAAATAACAAATTTAAATAAATAACAAATACATATTATTATATAATAATTAAATAAATTATTAATTAAATCATTTATGATGAACCCGAGGTTCAAGTCTGGCTCTCAACACTTCGTCCACCTCTAATTTAAAACTTCGTTTGATTTTAAATATTATTTTTATCAAACACAAATTTTAATTATAAAAATTAATTTTATTTCACATCCAACACAAATATGAATATTAAATTAAAAATATTCATATTTTACATATTTTTAATTTTAAAATATATTTTTTTATTAAATTTTAAAAAAAAATTATTAAAAAAATTATTAAAAAAAAAACTCAAATCAAACAAGGCTTTTTATGAAGATCTAAAAGTTTTGCACACTGATTTAGAAATTTTAAATTACAATACTAAATTTCTGAGATTTAATTTTTATCCTAAAGTACTACATTTCAAAATTTGTGAAATATATAAAAGTATTAAAAACTTAAGGACCTAGAATAAAAAAACTTAAGGACCTATATATAATTTGTGACATGTCATTTGATCTCATTCAATCTAGTTCAACGGCCTTTTAAAAAATTCGCATCAACAGATATTAAATATATAAATAAACTTTGAAATTGTGCATATAAATCTGTCAAATTCATATTATTATAATATTATAATCCAAAAATAAATAAAAATTAATATTTAAATAATAACATATGAATGTCAGAAATTTAATATTTGAAGGATAATATATGCATGTCACTAAATTTAATATTTAAATTTTTAATATTACATATTATTCACAAAAATTATATAAAAATTATATTTATATATAATTTATCTTACAAAATTGTGATATATATAACAAAATTATAAATTTTATAAAATTTTAACAATCAATATATAATATTAAAAATTTAAATATTAAATAAATAAAATAATTAAATTTTAATAATATGTATATAATTTTTAAAAAAATTTATAGAATATTATAATTAATACATAAATTAGAATATTATTTTTGGTTATAATAAAGTAAAGTTTTTGATAGGTGCTTCTCATTTATTTATAATTATATTTTGATCTAAATTTTTAAATTTTTTATTTTTTCTTTTAATCCTTCATCTAGGTTCATATAATTTAAAATAAGAATATAAAATTAAAGAAAAATAGAGATCTAATGCGTCACTATATTTAATTAGAGAGTTAAGTAAAAATTTTCAAAAACTATAGGCTAAATTGTAATTATAAATAAACTATAGGAACCTATCAGTAATTGTTATCAGAAATTCGGATAAAATTTCAGTTACTTTACCAACATTAACACCGCCCACCACCGGCCAACTCCCAAAACAGAGTGTAGTATAAGAAACAGTGTAGTATAAGAAGAAATAACTCCATCCGTCGGAGCTTTTGCATCTCTCCCGATCCCACTGTGGCACCGTCCGTTCCTCTCCTCCGTATTCTTCCTCCCCTCGCTAGATTTCCGACGAACCCATCTCGCAAACAATCCAAGATCAGCAAAAACGGAGCACCCCAAGGCAGAAGACAGAGGAAGCTAGAAAACAGAGAAAAACAGAGAGACGAGAGAGGAGATGATGAGGGGGACCAATAACCTTATAGGGGCCGTGAACTTCATCACTTTCGTGGCCTCGATCCCGATCCTGGCCGGTGGGATCTGGCTAAGTAGCCAGGCGAACAACACGGAGTGCCTCCGGTTCCTCCAGTGGCCGATTCTCATCATCGGAGCAGCAATATTTGTCGTCTCACTCATGGGTTTCGCCGGCGCTTGCTACCGCCAGACGTGGCTCCTCCAGATCTACCTCTTCGTCATGTTCCTCCTCATCGCCGCTCTCCTCGGCTTCATCGTCTTCGCGTTCGCCGTCACCGACCGCGGCCAGGGCCAGGTCGTCTTCGATCGGGCGTTCCTCGAGTACCAGCTCACCGATTACTCTGGTTGGCTCAAGGACCGCGTCGGCGATGCGGACTACTGGGCGAAGATCAGCTCCTGCCTTCGAGACTCCGGCGCTTGCTCCGGCATGGGGCTGACCGTCCGCGATCCAGCGACGGGGACCCTCGTTCCTGAGTCGGCCGATATGTTCTACCAGCGCCAGCTGTCCCCTGTTGAGGTGAGAAAGCCCTCCACTATCATCTTTCTAGGGTTTTCGAGACTTCACACATGGTTTCATAGATCAATTCGAGCTTGAACCGCGCTCGAACTTTTCGAGTTCAAGCCGGCTCGACTCGACTAGCATTCAATTGCTCAAATTTTAATCAAACAAGCTTTGATCTCTCAACGAATTGAAAATAATTTTAGAAAAACATTAAGCAAAATATGTCCACCGTATTCTCTACTCACTATGCTTAACATTTTTTAATAAACATATTCAAAAATTATATTATATAAATAAATTATATTATTTTTACTTAAAAAGTAAAATTCGAGTCAACTTCTCGAGAAGTATTTCGAGTCGACTCGAAATGTATGCATTTTATAGATGTGTTGGCGTTAGGATTGTATAATTTAACATGTGGATCTTTAGGATTGCTCGATAAACTTGAATCGAACTTGATTCGAGCTATATACCGATCTAAATATAGAGTAATTATCGATCAACGAGCCATGTGGATCTAATCACAATGATAACTCAGGAATAATAACTTTTCCTCTTTTGCGTCATGGGATTCTTTTCCCTTCGTAATTCTCAGTAGGGGTGTACATTAATATTAGAAGAATTTAAAATTAACTCGAAATTAAATCAAACTGATATATTTAGATTAACTTTAAATTGGTTTGGATCGATCTTAGGTTTAATATATGAGTCTAGTGGCATCAAATATGGACCCGATTTACATAAATGATAAAATATAAAATTTTAAAGTAATTTAAGTTAATCAACATAATTTAATTTCTTTGCAATTCTATTATAAGTAGGATACTTGTGAAATTTTATTGTGAGATATTAAATTAAATATTATATTTTGATGTTAAAAATTATTTTTTTAAATTCACAATTAAATTTTTAAATATCATATATTTTATTATCCCAATCTGGTCTCCCCCTCTTTTTTAAGTGTGTTGGGCTCTATCAAATAAATTCTCTAGTTAAAAAGATCTTCTAAATTAAAATATTTTTTATGGTATTTATTAAAACATTTATATATCTCAAATTATGAGTTATTTATTGGACTCAAACCTGACATGGACCCAATGGTTCGAATCTAAGTTGAGTTCACAGGTGCATGAGCCAGACTCGATTCCAACATACCGATGTAACTCGGGTTAATATATAATAGATATAGAATCAAATTAAATCGACTTATGCACACCCCTACTTCCTAAGAGCTCCTTTGCTACTGCCCTCTACAAAGACAACCTCTTTATAAAATTTAAATTATAAGATAATACATATTTATAAATGTTTTTTTTTATATTTAATACAAACTATTGTATTTAAAATCAATTATTTCATATCATATATAAAATTTTAATATTAATAAATAATTTTATTTCACATTCAGAACATATTTTAACGAAAGAATAAATTTTATTTTATAATCTACATAAATCTTAATATTAAAATAAATCAATTTCACATAATTGTATATGATAGTATTTTTCTCTTTCTAGTTATAAAAAGGTAACCCCTGGTCAAATATCAACAGCTTATATTACAAGCATGCTAAGATTCAGTAACCTCAACTACTGAAAGTTGTGTTCATGCATTTTTCATCAGCTATTCTATGATTGTCACATGTGATTGCCATATTTTTTTTATCTGACGATCTTTTTTACGTTAAAGTCTGGCTGTTGCAAGCCGCCGATGTCATGCGGCTACACGTATGTGAACGAGACTTTGTGGAACCCCAGTGCTGCCGTGGTGGTCAACGATCCCGACTGCTCGCGGTGGAGCAACGACCAGCAGCAACTATGCTACCAATGCGACTCGTGCAAAGCCGGCCTCCTGGCAACCCTGAGGCACAGCTGGAGGAAGGTTTCGGTCATCAACGTTGTCATCCTCATCATCCTCGTGATTGTTTATGTCGTTGGTTGTGTCGCTATCAGAAACAACAAGAGAATGGACAACGACGAGACTTACGGGGAGGCTAGAATGACAAAGGCAAGGCCAAGCAGGTTCCAGTTTTAGCCAATTTACCAATTTGAAGAAATAGTTGGATGAATCTGAATATGGTTGGAGATGATGATCTTTTTGTGTTATTTCATTGTTGTTTGTTGAATAGCAACAGTACAGTAGGATAAGGTAATATTGCTTTCAGTCTTTGTTGCATTGTTGTAGTGGTTGATTCAATCATCCTGCAGTAGAATACAATGAGATAACAGGAAGCACTGATACTGCTTTTATCTGCAATGAAACATGTGATGAGGAGCTGGAAATTGTGATTCGAACTTGAAACTTGAATTTTGTTCAGATTTCAAACTGAGTTGATGAATCAACTTAAAATCAATTCGCTCAAAAGTGAATAAAATACATGTTTTGAACTGCACTTGTAAGCGAATAGTTATCACCGAATTAATCAAAATTGCTTCTGGTGTGTTGTGCACTAGAAAAATTTCATTCAGACTTAAGGGTAAATTTTATAAAACTGTAGTAAGACCAACGATGATATATGATGCTGAATGCTGACCTATAATGAAGAAACATACAAATAAAATAACTGTTGTACAAATGGAGATGCTAATGTGGATGTGTGGGTATACATAAAAAGATAGAATGAGAAATGAATATATTCACGACAAAATTAGAGTTGTACCAACTGAAGATAAACTTAGCGAAAGTCGGCTTAGATGGTTTGGACATGTAAATTATAGGACGATTGAAGCTCCAGTTAAAATAATTGAGTTATTGAATTTTTTTCGTGTACAAAGAGGAAGAGGGAGACTAAAGAAGACATTACAAGAACTTATAAAGAGTGATTTTACTCACCTAAACCTATATAAAGATTTGTTAATTAATAGAGTGCAATGAAAACAAAGAAATTTATATAGCCGACCCCACCTAGTGGGATCAAGGCTTGATTGTTGTTGTTGTTGTTGTTGTAATCAAAATTAATTTGCAATCAAACATTTCAGTTTCAACTTGAGGTGAATTTTCTAGAACCCGACTCAATGGCAGCCATAATGTGATGCAAGTAACTATACTGTTGCTGGTTCTTATGTCCTACTTGAAGCTTGTAAAAGGATCATTTCCTGTTATAGTGGTGAGTACTGTATAGTTAATATTTCAGTAATGGTAAACACATTTAGTTTTGTTATGGCATGTGATATTCTTAACAAAATTTTCGTAAAACATGAAATAAGTGGTTATTTAGGGAGAATATTTTAGAGACTTTTCAAGTTGTAAAACTATTCTTTTAAAGGTAAGAGGTCACATACATGTATGTCATTAGTTCAAGGGTAAGAGAAGAAAGTGAGATATTAGCTTTCAATTTTCATGACTTCGAAACTTCACATATGCATATATGGATCTCTATCGACAATAGATATGTTCAAATCAATTTAAACCTCACTTAATCATCTTATCCTCTTTAGTTGTCCTCACTATCATCTCTATGATATAATCATACCTAATGTGATCCACTCTAGCATGATAACTCACCTATTTATGATTTATCGATATTTTGCGTCTTAATCTTAGCTACTGAATCACGATTCCATATTTGTAACACATACAACAACAAACACAAAAAATTCACACGTTCTTCTAGAAAGCATCAAAAGCAATATGATGAACCATGTTGAACTAAAATTGAGTTTAAGACAAACTACAAGCGGCCACTTAAAAAAATTCAGTTGCTTATGCAAAAAATTCAAATCTCCCTGAATTTACATATACCACAAACAAAAAGAATCTATTTGCAAGTTGGCAATAGAAGGGTATGCAGGAAGTTCCCCCAATTAATAACATACTGTGCTGCAGATTTCATATAAAGTGCGTGTCCTCAATGCAACCTTGTAAATAATTCTCCCACGAAAAATTACCTTATTTTCAGGTTTGGGATGACTGTTTTGGGCACATTTCAGTGAAAGAGCAGTACCTACATTTCCAGTTTTCAGAATCTACGACATAATTAGCCTCACGCTCACCCGACCAGAACATGATGCATTCTCTGATCCGAGCTTTAAGCCAATCCTCTTCATACTCAAACTGATATTCCTCCAGCAATGAGTGATCAGATTGCAGTTCATATCTGACATAACATAGTTCATTATTTCTAGAACTAACGTTACTTGTAGGTCATATACTCAGAAAACATAGCTCATATATTACAGTAATAAAGAATATGTTTACCTCAAGAGAAGCTGCTCCTGGGCTGGAGATAAAAGGCAGCATGTGTCTTTGAAGTATGTTACGACATCTTCCAATGTCTTCATAAGGTCAGATGAAACTTAAAATATTAAACTTTGAAGGAAACCAAAATCGCATCTAGTGATCCAAAATAGGAAAAAGTTTCTGAGTCGTCATCATCATCATCAGGCTTATACTAATTAATGTGGTCAGCTTTATTTCATTCTTTATATATAAAGCCCAGTCAATGCAACCTATGGTAATAAACCTAATTTATTCAATCTTTTTATAAAACATTTAGCCAAGTTTCCTCCTTTTCATTGTATGCTTTTGACTAAAGTGCTTTCTACTCACTTTACAGATGCATCATCTATGTTGTATGTGTTCTACCATCTAAGTTTATTTTCATCAATTGAGGATACTCTTACTTTCTCCCTGACAGTAACATAATCATCCTTCAATTTGCTATGCATCGATGTTAACATTCTTATGTCGATGATACTGACTTTCACTGCTGCAGAACTATGAAACAGATAAAACTACACCACAAAGAGACCTTCAAATAATCTAGTAACCGGAATGAACTAGATCATATTCTTGCTTTAACTGTGTTCCAAAAATCAATGATAAGAGTTCATTTAAATAGGAAAGATTTTAATAGGGTCTCTAAAAGGTTGATAAGCCGATATTTATGTGAAAGGAGAGATATCAGTTACCTTTGCTGGGAGTCCTAGTGAAACAATGTACTTATTGACATCTTCTGATAAGATGCAATCAGGGTTTAAGCAGAAATACTTGAAGAATTGCTCCTTGGGGAATGAATTCAAAACCAGAGTATCCCATAAATACTTGTAGCACATCAGCTGTAGCCTGCCAAAGACAAATGTCACCCAAACATATTATATATCTATCAACAATGAAATAAGATTTTGAAGCTTTAAGAAATTAAAGACAGTTCCTATACAATCTATGACGCAAGAGCAAATCACTAAAATCACATTGTCATAATTTTTAATATATATTCCATGCATGACCTTCAAAATCTTCACATTTTCTAGAGTTCAGTTTGTCATCCTTCGCCCTCTCCCACCTCCCACCCTCACTCCCTATATAATACATGTTAAATTTTTCACATACATATGTATTTGTATGCATCACTCGCTCTTTATATGTTCTGTCATCCCCTCCATTGGAAAAGTCAGAAGTCTCAGCTTTTTCACATACGTATGTATTTGTATACATACATCCCTTGCTCTTTATATATTTCTGTCATCCCCTCCATTGGTAAAGTCAGAAGCCTCAGCTCTCAATTTACTAACAGAGAGCGTCTCCAGAATTGCTGCCATTATAAAAATTATTCTACTGAAACAATTTCAGTAAGAAGTCAGCCAAGAAACAGTGTTACCTAGAATTTCTCTTCTGCGCTTCTGATGGAAGAGTCAGCTTAACACGAGTTTTTGTGTCTACTAAAAGTGGGTTGGTAAGAACTTCCCTTGTTGGCATTTGGACCTCATCAATTACTCCTTTAAGCCATATACCTTCCACAAATCCAATTCTGAGGGCATTAAAAATAAAAGATTCATAGAAAATATCAACAAGAAATGCTGCTATAACATGAGTAATTATGTGCTATAACTGCATCACATGAAGAAGGAACTCACTAACTACTGAAATGTTGAAAGAACAACAAATTGGAGTTTGATTTGCTAGAAGTTTCACACAATTATTTCCTTCTTCAGTTCAAATTAGATGGAAGGCTGTGAGGAAAACAAATGTTCATTCGCATGCAGATATACAAAACAAAACAGCTTTAGATAGATGAGCAGGCTCAACTAGAATGCCACAACCTAGAAAAACACATAAATGTGGTGCAAGACTGCAAAAACTTAAAAACAGTGTGAAACATAAACTAATCCCATGTTAGAGAGAAATTAAAAAAAATATATAACAAAAACTTATTTAAGTGTTGCAGAAATGGAGATATTAAAGTGGATAAGTAGGTATACACAAAATGATAGGATGATAAATGAGTATACCCATGAGAAAGTTAGAGCAACATTAATTGAGAATAAATTCAGAGAGAGTTAGTTTAAATAGTTTGGACATATAAATTGTAAACTGATTTAAGCTTCAGTTAAAAAAATTGGGTCATTGGATCTTGCTCATGTAAAAAGAAGAAGAGAGAAGGGAGAGACTAAAAAAAGACATAGTAAGAAATTATAAAAAATGATCTTTCAAACTTAGAATTAAATGACGATTTGTTAGCTGGTAGAGTGTAATAGAAACAAAGGATTCATGTAGCCAACCCACCTAATGGGATAAAAGCTTGGTTATCATTGTTGTTGTTGTTGTAAAGTTAACAAAGCTCACTTACTCACACCTAATTATAATTTTTTGAAGGTGTGGCCTAAAGCCTTGCATTACAATAAGATAAATGCACAACATTGATGGTATCACAAGAAGATCGAGAAATCAACTTACACAGGCAACTCTCGAGTCAATCCTTCAAATAGTAGTTGATTTACACCCGCTATGAAGTTCAAGAACTTTACTGCCCAAGAGTCTTCAACAGAGTTAGTCTGAATTTCAATCTTTTCTACAACCTGGAGTTTCAAGGAAAATTTCAAAAACTGATATCTAAACCATTTCTAAATTGATCATCAGGCTGTTCAAATTAAATATAAAGCTCAAAGTTCCAGACTGTAGAAATGCAGTAAAATTGATCAGTGCACAAACTATGAATGGTCAAATACCCATGACCCATATTCATGGTTCAATGTAAATGGCATCAAACATCACAAATTCATCTTGTATTCAAGGAGGGATGCATCAAATGACAAAAAATGCTACGGCTTTTTTCATTTTTAAGTATTTGCTTCCAGCTTCATGCCTAAACAAATCTCAAAATTTGCAAAAAGAAAAACCTGTGTTCCACCTTACCATGTAACGTATGAGGCTTGAGGGATCCTTCGAATGTATCCTTCCAATGTGCATAGCGGAAATAGAAAGAAATTTGGTAATATCACACATTAGTCAACATTCTGGATTCAAGTTGAAGGCGAATTTTCAAACTTTTTCCCAATGAAAAAGCTTTTCTAAAGATTCATGCCAATCGAGATGTGTAAATGGGAGAATTTTACAGAGATCAACAGCTTCAATATGGATATGCAAAACAATACCCTACAAACCTACACAAATGCAGGCGTTGAAAATGATTGAAAGCAGACAGATTCTCCCCAAAACTATCAAATAGTTCTTTCTTTGTCATTAGAATATCCACAGAACAGAAAATGGTTAAAATTGCCGACATTACTAGATCTTCCTCACTTACCTCCTCTTCAAGCTGAGCATGGCGATTAGACCCAGCTATCATAGCTTTTGTTCTTCCCGGCTTTCCTCGGAGAACAACAAACTCCATTCGCTTTTCACACCATTCCTTCATTGTCAAAAAGAACAATTTGCAGATAAAACGTCAAAAAGAAACAATAGATAAGCATCTCTTCCTGGAAAATAGAAAGCATCAGCTCTCCAGAATCAAATGAACATAACCGAAAAGGGTATATCGTTCTCAGCTGGAAGAAAATGAAAAGCAAAAATTGCAAAGGAATCAGCAACGAACAGCATAACTCAAAGCAACTTCTCAAACCGACAAATCAAAAATCAGAGAAACAATCAAGAATGAGAGAAAAACCAAAAACTCATACCGTAGCGGTAATGTCAGTCACAGTAAGCCCCCTCCCAGAACGAAAATCCCGCAAAAGAGACCTCTTCAGCGCCGGGCCGGCAGAATCCTCGATGTCCCGTGGCGACCGAGGCGGAGTTCGCACAATCCGCCTGGCCGGCGACGGAGGGAATGATGTCGCGAACCGCCGACAAGGAGAAAGCGGCCCCCACGAGCGCGTGGCGAGCCCGAAGGAGGACGTCGCGGCGGAAAGGGCAGCTTCGATGAACGCCATCTCTTCTTCGGAGACGATCTCAATGGGGATATCGGCGACGAGGATCTCACTGTTGCCGCCAGTACGGTTAGCTGGGGCGGAGGAGGGAGAATCGGAGCACGTCGGCGACGTGGACGCCGACATTCTTCGCGGGATCGGGTATTTCGGATCTGGGTGGAACGTCTCTCGGTGCGTTTAATTTCTAAATTTTCTTCTATAAAAAAAAAATCTAAATTTTCTGCCGAAATCAAATTTCGTAATATTCTACAATAAAACAAATATCGTAATAACAGTTGTGGTGTAAGGTATCACCAATTTTCATATAATTGATATATATACATATTATAAATATAAATAGGAATAATTATTTATAGGGCAAATTTCACCAAAGTCTTTGAATTTAAGGGTTATTATCATACAGGTCCACTTCTTTAAAATTATCATCGGGGTCCCTAGATTTTCAAAAAATATCATCTAGGACCTTTTTTATTTTTTTATTATTAAAAAATATACAAAATTACCATTATG
>JAEMOT010001347.1:46761-71953 GCA_019297695.1 Apostasia ramifera | reverse complement strand
ATAATAATAATAATAAATAAATTTTTTTAATCATTCTACACAAATTCTAATATAAAAAAATATTATTTTACTTCACATACTCAATAATTTTCACTAAAAATATTAACTTTATTTCACAATACTCGATCGAATATTTTGGTCTAAGATATGAAATAAAATTGATATTTTTATTGAAAATTATTAAGTACGTGAAGTAAAATAATATTTTTTATATTAAAATTTACGTAGAATAATTAAAAACATATTTATTATTATTATTATTATTATTATTTTAAACTAGTATCATTTTAATCTTGATTTTGATGCTCGTACCAAATAGAATCTAAAATAACTTTACAAAGTCATAATAAAAAATTTATTGAAAATATATAATAATTATTTTATATCTTAACCTATAAGAAATTTAATATTAAAATATTTATTTATATTTTATATAATTTTCAATATATTAACTTTATTTTTTATCATATATACATCTAAAAAAAAATTTAAAAACTTTTGTCCAAATTTTTTTAAACTTTATTCCAAACTTTTATGTCAAAATATTCTTATGTATATGTAATTTTATATCTCACTTTACATAAATTTTAAAATTTAACGGGCTCTCATTCAACATCTAAATTTTCAGAAATCAAAACCTAAGAATTTGTCCAGTAAAAATGGCTTCGTGTTAATTTTGAGTGAATTTAAAATTAAAATTTTTAATAAATTTATGTCTGTTAAAATTTTAAAATTTTGAATTGATCTTTGAGTTCAATTACATCTAATTATAAATCACATTTTTTAAAAAATGCAATATTAAATAATATTAAAATTTTATTTCTAAATTTTATATGTATATTTTTAAATTTATCTTTTTTTAATATAAACTATTATATTTCTTTAATATATTTTAAAAACTTTATAATATGTGTTTTAATACACATACATTCAGTTAATTACAAATTAAACCAAGTACTTTGCGGATAAGCTAACTTCAAGCTGAAAGATAATTAAGTCGCTTTCTAATCGTGTAAAATACAAATGAGTTTAAATTTTCACATAAAATTATCACTCAAGCGGCCCCGATCACCACCTTATTATGAATCAGATATGTGAAAAAGTCAAGCTTGAAAATAAAACTTTCCAGATAGCTTAACTCAGAAATCCAAACCAAACTCGTTGACTTTTTCTAGAAAAAACGCGTTCACAACCCGATCAACTACCTTATAACTAAAGTAACTAACCCGAAACGGCCGTTTTCTTCCCAAAATCCCACCACCGCGGAAAATAACGAGTGCCAGCCTTCTAGATATAGATATCTCTACACGCGCTTGCTAACGGTGACGGCCGTTGGCCTCCGCCAGAACAAACTCTATATAAATCTTACCTTCCAGCAGCTCTCAGGAAAACCATCTTCCTCTTCATCTTCTTCTTCTTCTTCTTTTTCTTTGATAAACAACGAAGGAAAAATGACGAGGGCAGCTCGCGGCCTCCTCTGGTTTGCCATGGAAGTGGCGCCGCCGCAGATGGTCCGTGTCGCCAGGCACAAGAAGACGCCGTCGAGGATGCTAGAGACCATCATCGAGGAAGATATGGAGGCCAGTGAAGCCTCGTCAACAGCATCCTCTTCAGCATCCCCCAGCAGCTAGCTGCAATTTTGTTGCAGCTCAGTGGGATTAATAGACCAAGCTTCAGAGAAGTTACACGAGAAAGATCAAAGCTGAAGGGAAGGCCGCCGGCCGCCGGCCGCCGGAGCTGGCTCCGGCCAGCGAGATCGCACATTATCCAGCGATTAATGCCGGTCCTTTAATGCCAATTACTATGGTGTACAAACAAATTCTTAATAATGTATGGTGATAATGTGATTAGCAATTGAATATGGAGATAAATGACAGCAATAATATCATGGTAAATGCAGTTATACTGAATCATTTTACCACTAAAAAGCAATCAAATATACTGACAAATTTCTCCACCTTGGTCTAATTAACATCAAAGGCCACAAACTACTGAAATGAAGGCTTTAATCTGATAAAATGAAGGCAGAGAGAGAGAGAGACGGAGATTCTTATTTTAAACTGAAATCATGGATGGAAAAAATAAATCAGAAAGCAGACCCACCTCCCTTGGTGTTCCCAAGCAGCAAATCTTTTGCCTCATTGATCTTTGAAGCAAGATAGTGGCTGCCTCCTGCATCAGGATGATTGGCAACCATCACCTTCCTGTGTGCTTCTCTAACCTTGTCTGGAGGAATACTTTCCCTGCCAGGCATACAAGAAGAAAGTTAACAGACACAAAAAGCTCATGAATGTAAAAGATTTTAGGGACTTGAAAACAAGATCATAGGAAATTAATCATTGCTTGATCGAGGATTTAAGGTACAAGCAACAGTAAACTCGATGGCCACTTCTATGCATCTAATGAATATTGCAAAAATATCATATGAAATTAATCATTTGAGAAAAAAACAGAAAGAAAAGAAAATTAATTTTCTTTAAATACACAAAAGCATGGCCTTGCATGGTATTCTCGAGAGATTTAACCATTAACTCCCTCACTCGCAGAATCGATGTAGAATTCTGAAAAGATTCATAAAGTTGAAGGTACCAGCAGATGCCTTAAAAGCAGTAAACAGCAATGCATCAGTTGGCACCTTCCCATTGATATTATTATCTTCAAACATGTCGAGGCCAGCAACCATTTGTGCCACTTGTGATATATGATAATATACAAACATTAAACTGCATTTCACAAAGGAAAAAATGCAGAACAAATAACAAATAATGCATAAATAAACTTTTACACTGGGAGTCTTCCCTTCTTATAGTAAAATGACGGTGACTTGGAGTACGAGTTGCAAATGGTCCTCCATAATCTTTGCATCAAATTGATTCAATGATTTTTCTTCAAATTCGCAAGTGTAGAGAAGGAAGGCCTTCCCCAAGGATGCCGCCGCCAACCCATCTTGGAGCCTTCAAACCTTGATCTCGTCCACCAATGGTGGGTAGAGAAGGTTCGAAGGACTGCCCAGGCCTCAATATTACTTAATTGGCCTTCAGCAGGATGATCACACCTACAAAGGAGGGAGGACTACTCGGGCTTTAATGGTCTCTAAGGAGCCGGAGATTGTTTCCCAATATTTGTTGTGTAACTAGAGCATGAGGAGGTTCTTCGCACCATCAATTCCTACCCACCATTGGTGAACATGATCGAGTTTTGAAGGCTCCAAGATGGGTTGGCGGCGACATCCTTGGGGGAGACCTTCCATCTCCATGCTGGCAAATTTAAAGAAAAGCCATTGAATCAATTTATGACATGATTATAGAGGGTCGTTTGAAACTCATACTGCAAGTGCCATCGTTTTACTTATGAAGGAAAGACTTATTGTAAAAGTGTATGTATGTATTATTTGCTATTTATTTCGCATTTTTTCTTTATAAAAAGTAATTTAATATTTGTATTTTCTCATATAACCTAGGTGGCACGAATGTCTGGTGGCCCCGACATATTTGAAGATAACAATATTAATGGGAAGGCGTCAGATGATGCATTTCTAGCTACTGCTTATGAGGCAACTAGAAGTATCCTCAACTCTATATGAGTTTTCTGCAAATTTACATCAATTTTGATAGCAAAGTAGTTGATGGTTAAATTTCTAGAGAATACTATCCAAGACCTTAAGTTATTATATTTGAAGAAAACTAATTTTCTTTTCCTTCTGATTTTTAAAAGATTAATTAATTACTTTTCTTTCTGCTTCTTTTTGTAATGATTAATTTTCTATAATAGTTTTGACATATTCACTAGATACATAAAAGTAGAAAAAAATAGAAGCAACCATCGAGTTTATTGATGTTGATTGTTGATAAAGGATTTGATTTGTGTGACTCTTTCCAGTCATTCAACGAAGAGTTACACAGGACTTTACCTAAGACCCTAAGACTCTAGTAGCATAGCTAGGTGGAAATAGAGAAAACTTCGATTTTCTACTTCATCTCTGGCAATGATAATGGGGAGATTTCTCCTGAGATTTGCCTTTCTTGGGACTTTCCTCCATTTTGGACTTCTCTCATCTCGACGACCAGGACCTCACAGCTAGAAAACCCTTAAGCCTTTCTTCGTGTTTCCTCATCAAGCATGATAACATCCACACTGTAACAAATTACTAAAAAAGACTATAGAAGTTTCTCAATTCTTTATTAAGGGACCTAGCGATAGCTTAGCTTGCAATTCATCATCTTCATCGGTGTAAATTGATTTGTCACTTTTCATCTATTTTAGATCTTTAAATTGAGGTCCCTTCTTGAAGATGAGGGTCTTATTGCATGCAGTCACCACTTATATAAGCTTTCCAATTTCTTTCACGAAGAGCTGGCTAATACCTCTCAATTATGACTTTCAACTCTAAAATTTGACTACAAAAAAGAAGAGCAAACACAAAACTCTTCTAAGACCTTGTACTAGCTTGAAGATAGACGGTTACATAATTTTATGTGGGAAATCTAAGACTCATGGTTACCAAAAACTATGCAACTAGTTGATATAAGATTTGATTAAGAGACAAAGGGGTCTTCACCTTAAACTCTAGCTTGGTAGAAATGGAGAATATCCCCATTCTTCTCCTCTTCTCTGCAATGACGATGACGAAAAAAGAAATAAGAAGACTAGTTCACTCCTATTCAAATCTTCCTTACTGAACTTCTCCTGTCAGCAAGAATTTCATGATGTTCTCTCATTAAACCTCTTCTTTCACTCAATTAGAGTCTTCCAATAGTAGCATTAAGTCATCAACCACAACTCGCCAACCATTCAACTCTTCACTTCTCATTTTATAAGCGCAAAGAGGAGCAACAGTTTTCTTTAGTAAATTGTTGTTAGTGCCCTGGATATTGCTATCCAGACTATTGACACTCCTTCAGCAATTCAATAGTGGGCTAACATGGCCAATACTCCACAATGACCAAGAAGGTCGATGTAGCCACTCCTCATAACTACCTAAGATTCTCTAATTATTTAGTTGAGAGGATCTCTTCTCAACAAATAGTTGAATAAGTAGCTTCTCCTAATTCAGACTCTTCATCAATGTTTCACCTCCCCGAAGTTATCCCCAAAGTCTCTCCAAATAAGGTTTGCCAAACCTTATCCTGATTGTCAAAGTTTCACTCTGTCGAGGTTTGCTACATAATAGAAACTAAACTTTGGTTGACTATAAATGTTTGTCGAAACATCAAGCTCATCAGCCTCAATGAAAACTTCATTTTTTGTCAAGTCCCTTAGCTAAACCTTCAACGATCTTTTTTCTTTGACTTCTCATTGATGTTTCCTCAACTCCCATGGGATAGATAACAACGATTCAAGCTTCGATCAATGTTTCAGTGTTCATTAAAACTTCAGCGATGCTTTTATTTGATGAGTTTCTTCAAAAAGCTTTTGACCCTTTATTAACAAAAAATAAAGCTTGCAAGTAACTGCGATGAAACATGAACTGGCTATCCAAACGATTCAACCTCTTTTAGAAGAAATTTGAGTTTTGTATTTTTATAAATATAATCTTATTTTTTATTAACAATCCTCTAGAAGAAATTTAAGATTGAGCTATAAATATATTCTTAAAACATCATAATTTTATTATTTAACAAATACTAAGACAGAATTTAAGTTTTTTTTGAAACAAGAGTTTTATTTTTTTATAAATATATCATTTAGAAGAAACTTGAAAATATTAAATTTGAGCTTTTCTAATCATATTATTATTATCAAATTATATTTTATAAATATTTATTGAATTATTAAATCATCACATTTAGACCCCATTTTGTCCCCAGTTTGACCGAATTGAACATTAAAACCTTAAACTTCTCATTACGGATTGATTTTCAAAAGCAAGATGAGATTGGGAAAATGACTCAAAAATTATATCACAGAAGACGCATGAACAAGCCTTTCATAATGTATCAAGATTGGTAGTATCACTTTGGATGAAAAATAATTATAAAAAAAAAAAACATGATAACTGATAACTTTGATAAGTGCAAGGAAATCAAAAGTAGGGATGAAAATTTTGTTCAAAGATCAAAACTTGTTAAAAAATCGCTCGTATTTTATTTTATTTGAAATCAATTGGATTTTGTTGTGGCTCGAAGCTGACTTATTCAAAATAAAATCGATTCAATTCGTACTCAACTTAATATGTGTACGTACATACATATTTAGAATTTTTCAAAATATATTTTAAAAAAATTATTTATATAAATATACTATGATAGTTAACACATAGAGATTAAAATATAAATACACACATAATACATATAAATATATTTACAATATTATATTTTAATAAATACACAAAAAAGAATTAGTATAAAAAATTATAAATGTAGTACTTAAAGCACTTCAAATATGTTTTTTCATAAATAATCTTAAGTGCGTGAAACGTAGATTTACTATTTTACACAAAACTCAATCCCAACCCTATATGTTAATATAGCACAACAGCTATCATTAACCATTGTGAAGCAACTTTTAAATGCGCATTAAATGATCTGTGCACAATAGGATCATACAACAACTGGAAACGATCTGCACAGAGCTTAACTGTGGAACTATACAATCAAAATCATATAAAAGTAGGGAGACTTCTCTTCAACAGTCGACGCAAATCTAAATCATACATAATATTCCCCTATTATGTATACTCCACGTTCTCCATCAATTAACTATGTATGGATATATACATGTATTTGTTGATACATACATATATACATACAAGTATAAACGCATATATTTCTATAATATAAACAGTTTATTTAAAATGTAATACAATAGATTATTTTCTTATTTTTAACAATTTAACTTTTGTATTACTACACAATGCCATTTTGTTCTTCTAAACGATATATTGTACAGAGGTACGAATTCTTATTCAATCATATAAAAGTATAAAAGCATCTCTTTAGCAATTAGAGCAGGTTTCAACGCATATATATATAAATGAATCATATAGTAAATACAATATTCCCATTGTTATATATACTCTCAAGTTTCCTTAGCACATAAGTACACATGTATATATATATATATATATATATATATATATATATATGTATTTATGCTTATTATCCTATGAAGTACGAGTGCGATGCAATGATACAAATATGATACAATACGGATACGACGATACGCCAAGCTTAAAAATAGTAGGATACAAATACGACATGATACAACTGTTATATATGTGCGTATAATATATTATTCTCACATTAATGTGTAAATCTATGATAAATTATAATAAATCATGTATCTAGTTATTATATTTTTTTAAAAATATTTTTTAAATTTTTTAAATTAATTATATTTTTTCAAATGTTCTTGATATCATTAAAATAAATATTATGAATAATTCAACTTAAAAAAATAAAAATATCTTTCAACAACCATTGAATTTTTCAAAAAATCTTACATTAAAATAATGTCATAAAATTTATTTAACTGCTTTCAACTTATCACAAATTATCTTAGTAAGATGAGAATTTAAATATATATTAGAAGATTAGTTTCAGTTTCAATTTAAATCCAACTTAAATCAATCAGCTCGATGCAAATGAAATATAATTAAAAATAATATAGATGTGATATAGACTCAAATATACTGACCTGATTAAAGTAAATACATGTTTTCCTTTTTCCAAATCTTTAACCAAATAAATAGACAAAATAAAAAAGGCCAAAGTTTTATCCTTTTCATAATATAAGCTTAATTAAGATTAAAAAAGTGATCAATGTCTAACAAAAGTAAAGACAATATCGGTTGAACTAGAAAAATCAGCTGACACAATAGCTTGCAAATACGAAACTTTTTTCTATTGTCAAAATACTAGTGTGCATGAAGCTTTCTACGATTCCAATTGCATGAGCTCAGTATATTTCTCAATTTTAACATCTATACATTAGTTATGTTTTATATATAAGATTTTTTGATTTTTTTATCGTATAGGCTGAACCAATTGTTTTAATATTTTTTCTTTAAATAAAAATTTCGAAAAGTATTGGACAAATATTGAACAAGTATTGAACAAATATCAGGAAAGTATCAGATTCTTAAAAATTAATACACTATGTAACGTATCTGATACATATCGATAGAATATCGAAGAATATTGGTATCTGATATGGATACCATACAGATACGTTAGGCTCCACGAAGTATCAGTGCTTTATAGTTACTACCCGATAGATCTTCAACTACTCTACTATATACACTCTGAATTACTCGGCACATAAACATGTAAGTATATATATGTGTGTGTGCCTATTTGTACATATACACATATATGCATGCATACATTCATATATGTGTATGAATATGAATGCTACGTTTGAAAATATAAAAAAGTGTATGTTTTTCTTATTCGTAATATTATGTTATGTAGACTACTTTGTACTGCTATATGATTGGACCATATAGTTTCACCTTTTTGCATTAAAGCACCTAGAAATCTTTCAAATAGTTTTTCGCTAACACTCAATAAAACGTCTCTTCTTTATGAATCTCAAACATTTAAAATGTGATGTAAAGTGATAATAGAGAAGCAAGATGTTGGTTTGTCTAGGAAGCACATGCCAACTCTATCTGTCTAAAAGGACAAACATACCTAATTCCGAGAATCAGAGCAGCTTCTCTTTTGGTCATGGCAGGCTGGAAACCACCTTCATAAAACTTGCGCATCCTCGGAACAATCGGCCTTGCCTTATAAGTTTGCCATGCAAGCACTCCATATCTACCAGCAAAAGCAGCAGCAGCTACTGCAATTCCAGCTATAAGTGGCGTTGCCTGAATAATTTTAGCTACAGAGGATTAGAAAAGTATGAACTAATCAGCGCTGAAATAAAGTTGAGTTCAAGCAAAATGTTTACATTTATTTAAGTATGAGTCAATTTTCGAGATGACACAAGCTGAGTTACATACTAATGAATAAGAGTAATGATACATATCCTAAAAATGACCAAAATTCTTGTACGTTTGAACAATACTTTTGTCAAGTGGACGAGTGCATCGTTCACAGTCAAAAGTTCCTAGAACCATGCATTGCATTGTTCTTTATTTATTAGCAATGCATTTTTGAAGAATGCACTCATCCACTTGACAATAGCATCATCCAATCAAAACATAATTGCTAGCCACAGACTATCAAGATGCAGACAAGTAGAGCATAGAAGGAAAGGCACGTGGATAGCAGACCACCTAGAAAAGTTTGTTCCAAAGGATTTTCAATAAAAGCATATACTGCTATGGAAAGTGACTGGTAGTCGCTCATCAAAAACAATTAAAACTAAAATCATCACTTGACCAATAGAAAAACAAGCCATTGGATAGTCATTCTTCAGATTCAAAAAGCATGCAATGATAAATGTTGAGGCATTCAAAAAAAGAGCAAATTATATTTGGGTCCTTTCTCTCTTCCCCCCTACTCTCTTTCTTCCCTTTTTTTCTCTCAAAACATATTTTCCTCTCTGCTAATATTTTCACCATAAAGGGAGAGGGGAGACGGAAAGAAGATACGCAGAAAAAGAAAATAGGGAAATAGAAGATGTGCATTGCGGTCAATGTTAAGAAAAAAACTAAAAGATTATAGGCAGAAATTGCTTAAATGAACTAGGTTGAAATAAATTTGTAACTCAAGGACCCAAGTCAAATGAAAATTGGTGGGAAACGACCTATAAAATGATTTGAAAAATATAAACTTATGTGAAAAATGGGCAAAATCCAAGATTCACCGATGTAGTTCAGAAAAGGCTAGCAATTATATTATCCCAATTCTTCTTATCGTTTCTTGCCAATTTATTTACACGCAAAGCCAAATCAAATGCAAAAATGTAGATAAAAAACAGAGGCCACTGATCATGAATGCTATACGAAATAGATTTTCAAGATATACTTAGTACTTTAAATACTCAATTTCAACTGTTATCATGAAGTTATTTGAAGAGATTTACATCACCTGAATCTGAGGCAATATTAGTTGAAACTTCCAAATTCTAGGACAAAAGAAACATGGTTATGCATTGATATAGAACATTCTCCTGTGTCAAAATAATCATAAAATAAAAGAACCATGCTAGCTCAGTTCTATGTCTGTATCAAGCTTGATTGAAATACATACACAAAAGGGAGAAAAAAAACACAAAAAACCAATTATTTCCCCCCAAAAAAAACTTTTAACCTTTGTATCTTAACACATCCTCAAATGAAAACTTTCCAAGGGAACACACTCCTGATATGTATATAACTGATAATGAAGCAGGATTTTCAACTCAGTAGCAAGTAAGTCAAGCACAGCTACCTACTTAGCAAAACAACCTCCAAGGCCTCTCATTTCTTACTGTATTTCAATTTTCATGCAGTTCTTTGCACTGTGTCCAATTATAGTACTACTGAAGTGAAGCCACATATCAGCCTAAGAGCATGACATGATTTAAGTTTGCACTATATTCAAATATTGTTCCACTTAAGATTATTGGCACAAGAAAATACATGGATCTAATTGCATTGAATAGCATGAGTATGAGTAAACTTAAGATATCTAGTAATAATAAAGCATTTACAAGTTCAATCACATTGTCTATTGTATGGTTGCAGCAAGACCTGTCAAATGTCGACAGAGAGCGTGAGAGGACTAGTTAAGTTCAATCTCATTGAATAGTAAAAATAATCACGCATATTGATATACCAAGTAATTGCAACTTAGCATGAGCCTGTCTTATGCTAGTAACTAAGGCATCTAGCCATTGTATACAACGCGGTCACACCCAATCCAATGCACTTGTTTGTTAATCTCCAGTCGTTAATTGGTTAGGTGTTAAATTTATGTAAGGAAAGAGAAAATATTTTATTTTATAAAGTTGATGAGAAAGAAATTTATTTTAATATTGAGAAGTGTGTAGAATGTGAAATAAAGTTAATTTTAAGATCAGAGTTTGTGTTAGATGTGAAATAAAGTTAATTTTTAAAGTTAAAATTTGTATTGGATGTGAAATAAAGTTATTTAAATTTATAATAAATTTAAAATATTATTAAAATATGATTTTGCCCATTTTTGAGTTTTAGCCAAACAAGCCCAATATCATGATTTATAGTAGACTATCACATTTTGTTCCGCACCTTCCTTACCTCTAATCCCAGTGTAATGACGGAATTAAATTTTAGCAATAATCCATGATACATTGTTACTGCAATAAGTTTCACATACAAAAGCTTCTTCCTTGATAGAATCCAACAAAGGAAAAATGTTCTCTCCCCAATGTTACAAGAAATATCTAGAAATCTTTCTATATTTATATTTGCAAACAAGCCGGTATGGTTAGGTCGGGTTTGAACTAGAGTGCGACCACTTGAATGTGGCAATGCTCCTCCTTATCATTAATTTTTCTCTGTGCTGTATGTAGCCCTGCGAAACATTTGCATAAAAGGTGAAGTTCGGACATAAAGAAATGGAAAATATTATGTAGCTCAAAAAATCATCCCGAAAGGATTCTAAGATCAATGTTTGGACAATGTGCACATCCACTGAACAGAGTGTTTTTAGGGCTATGCAATATTACACATAAAAATTTCAACTCCTCACTGTATGGGTCCCTTTCTTCTCCTCTTTCATTTCCATATTCTGTTCTCCTGCTCCATTGCAGGTCTAAAGTCTCTCATTTATCTTTTAACCGAAGAACAAACCAGCAGGGTGGCCGGGAGATCGGACAATGGGCCCTCTACTTCATTGGCGATATCACAAGCTAAGCAATTTTCTTAAAGTTTTTTTTCCATTCGCAAAGGAACCTAATGTTGGCTTGATTCCTATTTGGTAGGCAGAATAAAGTAAATCCACCAAACATATTTTTCAATCAAATCAAGCCGAATCCAAACAAAAAGTTCAAGCCATTTTTAAAACTATGAATCTGACACCATCTAATACATGGTTTCAAGTGAAGCCATTTTACTTATCCAAAGTCACTTCAATTGTTGAATCCGATTTTACTTATTCCGAAGCTGAATCTTAAGATATGTTATCGATCCGCAAAGAAAGCAATTAAAATATATAAGACCGAGCAAAAAGACAGTCTTTGATTGCAGGGCATAGACCATCAAAAGAAAATAGGCAACTCACCGATAAACCCTAACAAGCCAATCTTCTTCTTAGTTAACCCTAGAGAAAACAAACGAAGAACCTATCTAATCCACTGCCAAAACTAAAACGTGAAAGGGTCATATAGAAATTAGAAAATTTCAAAAACTGATTCCGCCGGAGCCCGGAAGAAAAAAGGCAAAGTAGAAGTTTCCGTGGAGCTAACCATTAGTGTGGCGGAGATATCGAACAGGCGAAATGGGCATCCGCCAGAGCTCAGCCTTCAACGACGGCTATAAGGCGGTGCGACCGCCGGACGCCCGCGTGTGAAGTCGGCCGTGACGGTGCTCCTCCGACTACAGCCTCCTACAAACATAGACAGGAAGATGGTGCGAAAAAACAAGGCTCCGTTCGGCATGGCATGACGATTAAAAAAAGGATTTGATTGTTTTTTTATTATTTTTAAAAAAATATGAATAAAATAAAATTAGCTAGTTGTTACATTACAAGTTATGTTATTATTGATTAATTTATTCAGAATTATATTTAATATTAAATACAATAATTATTTAATATAAATTAATTTTTAATTTTTAAAATAAATTTAAGATTTTATTATTTGCTAAAACTAGTTATGATTAATTTATTAAGAATTATATTAAATATTAAATAAAATAATTATTTAATATAAATTTAAATTTTTTAAAATAAATTTAAGATTTAATTATTTGCTAAAATTAGTTATGTATTTTACCTAGTTAAGAAATAAGACTATTAATTTGAACTTTATGGCATTTTGATTATGCTTAAAATTAAAAAAATTTATTTAATATAAAATTTTAAAAATAATGTTAAATTAACTTTTATAATATTATACTTCATTTTTAATATAAAAATTTACTTTGACATTCTATATTATTTTTAATATATTAATTAATTTTATTCTATATTATAGATATATTTTAATATAACTAATTAATTTTATTTCAATCATGCATATATAATAAGGTAACATTATAAATTTTATGACAATATTAAATTAATTTTATTGCCAAACTGATCCTAAAATTACTTCAAAAAATACTTTCAATTAATATTTTAAATTTATTTCATGTCATATATAATTTTAAATATTAAAAACTAAATCTATTTTATATCTTATACTAATCTCAACATTAAAAATAAATTTTCTTTTATATCACATATATACTCTAATAAAAAATTAAAATATAATTTTAATAATAAAATAGTTTATTTATATTATATATTAAAATTTTTATTTCTAAAAAATTTTAAATATCTTAAAATATACTTGAACTAAATGAGGCTATTGCTCTTATTATTTTTTTATTTTTCACATATTAAATGTAAAAATAAATAGAATAATAGACCTAAATTTTAGGAGATAAATGATGTAAATATTCATTTTTAGAAAATTATAGATGAAAATATTGTTTTTTTAGTTGAAGGATATATACTGCTATGCTGATTAAGCAAATAACAAAATCGTCTTGAATGATATATCTAAATTTTTTAAATTCCACATATTCTTCCCTTAGTTTTGACATAGTTAATTCTGTCGATCTAATAATTTTTATCAATTTTTTTCGGATTTTGTTTTAAGGATTTCATGTTTGCTTATGACAATTTAATGAATTAAATTTATTTTTATGGGTAAAGTCATACACAAATATGTAATATTAAATTCTAAATAATACATAAATTTCAAGTTTAAAATAAATTTTTAATCAAACCACTACATTTTTTGAAAAAAAGTTTATATTCACATCTCCTGTAATATTAAAATAAATTTTATTTATAGTATTCTCTTAATTCAGTGTAAAAGAAGCTTATTTGAGAATCAGGAAGTTTCAGATTAAAACTATTCTATCATCACAATTTTTAAATAAAATAAAAAAAATTGTGATGCGAACGGGTGAAATCAAAAAATAATAATAAATAAATAAATAAATTTTTATTTCAAATATTCATAAATATTAAAATGAAAAGTACAATCATTCAAATTTTTTTCATGGAATATCAAACTTAATTTTAACTTAATTAGAATTGAAACTTAGCTAAATATGGCAAATTTTAAAAAAAAACTATAACTAATTAACACTTTAATCAGCTACCTAAAAAATTTAAAAATAAATATGTTTAAGGGAATTACCGAACTTCAAAAAAATTTTAAAAAAATAACTCTCAGCGAAGTCACTTAAATTTTAGAAAACTTTATGCGGCAATTGTCACTGACAGATGTTTGTATAGATGCACTGTATAATAGATAAATTCTTATTATGTAAGTTATTTTTTAAAAATCACCTGAAGTTTGAGACTTCTTCAAATATTTTTATTTTTATTTTTTATTTTTTTAGGAAGTTCATTAAAGTATTAATTAAATAATTAATTATAAATTTATAAAAAAAATGCCAGCTAAAGAACCTATTTTTTAAGTTGTAAATCAACAATATGCTTGATGAACAAATTAAGAATATTTGTAACACTTAATTGCAAGTTATTGCAAAAACTTTCTTATTCTTAAAGGGCGGCAATTTGTAGTTGTATTTGTTTAACTCTCTTTGACTTGCCTATAATAGAACAAGTATAGATATTCAAATTATACTTGTGACTTGTGATCTGCCCCGCACCATTATGAAAATGAGCGGTTTTGAATATCATTCAAATATACGTATTCTGCCCTGTACCAAACTTGATATCCAAAATTAGAAAAAACCATCGGGTGCAGAGATCTTGAGGGGGGACGGCTCCTCCTTGTGTGAGCTCGCGTGTACTAAAAGTTCCTGCTAGTTCGGATGGAAAATTAATGTGAGAGAGCGTATCGCGTGGGAAGCGATTCCCACTCATCCTTGTGTAGCTATTGTCGCCCACAAGCAAATCACGCCATTGAATCGCGCTTGCCTGGAGCTGGTCGAGGACGCGAAAAAAGCACAAAGCCTTTGGGGTGGCCGTGGAGTTTGCAGAAGCCTTATGTTATATGCCACTTGTCGCTTGCACGAAGTTTGCAAAAACTCTACGCTGCTCGTCACTATGGTTTCGCTATTTCACTGCGCATGATTTATCTTTAGTTCTAGCAAAGCTGACTCTTTTCTACTTGCCTCAATCACCGTTTTCACAAAAACCTGTCACAGATTTTAGCTTGAGAAGGTAACCTCTGAACGCCATCATCTGCTTTCTCTTCTCGCTCATATGGCCAAGCCTGAAATGCCACAACTCTGAGCTCTCATGTATGCTGACAACATCAATAGTATCATTACTTTTATTACAATGTGCCTCTTTTTATTTCTCTTGCCATAACTATATTATCCTTCATAATTTTCCAAGAGCTATCCCTAAACGTAGTCTTGTAGCCTGTGCTATCCAACTGACTAATGGAAATCAAATTTTTCTTAGGTCCAAGCATATACTTGACATCCTATAGCTTCCAGAGCAATTCATTCTACATCCTAATATGCACATCAACTTTCTCTATAATCTCCAAAAGTTTATCATCTGCAAGATGTCTTTCCGAACTTCTCAGTAATAAAATTATACAACAATTCTTTGCATAGTGTGAAATGAAATGACACATGTGAGTCTAATATTCAAGACTCAATTGAACTATCCCTGTTTATTACTAAAGAGTCTAGATCCTCTTTAATAGTTGCATTCACATGCTGACTTTAGCTTTTCTGTGGGGCTTTACAATCCTTCATAGATAACCCTTCTTACAACAATTCTAGCAAGTCTTATTACTGAAAGGCTTTTATTTGCTTCATTCCTTCGACTTAGAGCTACTATTCTGGCCTCTCTAAGAACTTTTATCTCTACTTCCATCTGTATGCAAGATAACACTTGAAAACTCTCTAGATTCTCTCCTGCCAATATTTTCACTTAGAATCAAATCTCGGACTTCCTGAAGTTTCAGCTTTTATATAGAAAATATAAAGCACAAGATGATTTTCACAAAAATGAAGCAAAAAAATAGATCAAAATTACAAGCCAAGTAGAAGACTGTGTGCAAATCACAGAAAAAAGAATAAGAAATAGAAGAACATTCAATTTAAGAAAGAAAAAGAAATAAGAGAATACTCAATTTATGTAGAAAATCTCAAATTCAAAAAAAAATCACAGTCACACTAGAGAAAAATTTTCACTATTCTTTAAAGTATTTTTAGAGAGAATACAAAGTTTTTATAATTTCACTCTCTTAAATCCTAGAATAGTCTACATTAATCAAACTTTTTCATTAAAATTTGACGTATATAAGATATTTATAGAGAAATCTCATAACAAATACTGAAATAAATATAAAAATCTTATAATAGATGTAGAATTCTCATAATAAATTTCTATTATGCTAACTATTTTCGCATAAGATATGTACTTTATAGTTCTCAATCTTTGTGTTGTAAAAAATCTAAACTCTACGCTCCTGTCATAGTCGGCTGACCAAACCATCCAGTTAGTTGACCAGACTATTCGACTGGACTGTTCATCCCGTTGAAGGCGACTTAATGCTGTTTACGACATTCTGCGCACAGCGAAGCCTCCTCACCTACATGGCGCTGCTTGCTTGGCAAGTGAGTTGCTGACGTAGATCATTCACTTCGCGCAATAAACCCCGCCGCTCTCCGTACGGGCGCTCCTTCCAAACGGAGGTACCAGCATTTAAAGCCATCATCCTCCTCGTATAGCTGCGGACCTCTCCGGTGACAGACAAGCGGCGCTCAGAGCTCATCCATCACCTTCCCTCCGGGAAACTAGGGTGGAGCTATGCACGTCAACGGCTATAAAAACCACTGAACAATCCTCCATACGATACGATACGAAGAGGATACAAGACAAGAGGAGGAAAAAAGGATATAGATACAGACAAACAAAACTCTCAAAGGAAGAGGATTTTTCTCATTGTATCAGGACCCCAACTGAGGAGCTCCTTTCTTCTTCTTCTTCTTTTTCTTCTTCAACTCTTCTCAAAGCATTGTACAGCCTTAAAGGCTATCATTTTCTTATTAGTGAAACTTCTTCGCTGACCGACCGGTGGACGTAGGAGATTTTCTCCCTGAACCACCTTAAATCTCTGTGTGCTTTTCTGGTTGCTTCGGACTAAATCTTCTCCCTGAGCCTCTATTAACAGGCTCACCACCTCCTTTGCGCGCCGCCGTCTCCCGGAACTCTCTTTCTTTGGTGTTTCTTGGGATCCCCACATCCTACGTCAACAGTAGTATATCCTAGTACTTGTCTTTTAATTGTTTTATGTGCATTTTATTTCAAGTCAAGTGACTCAATAAGATTTTGGGTTTACATCGGTGAAATTAATTCAATACAATTTTAGATTATGCTCGGGTTAACCCATTTGATGGCGAATCGATTTTGAGTTGAGCTAAACCCGACTCGTGCAGTCGAACTGGAGAGGAGAGTGGAGATCAATCTGCTGAAGCATTGGCTATCTCGGATAATCCACAAACTGAGCGGGTTACGAATGATGAGTTCAAAAGCAAGGTGCTGCTTTAAAGACGGCTAATATGAGTCTTATCGCCACCCGTCTTCGGACCCAATATGCAGACCCATAAAATTTACGCGGCGGAAATTGCGGTGAATTTGGGTTATGCAGGCTGGCTTATACTTTTTCTATTTATAAACGAGGCGACGGGAGATGAGGATCACCGTCGGATGACTAAAAGAGAGAGAATCGGACGGTGAAGGAGCAATCTAAGTTTTCTGAACGGCTGAAGATCGCTATATAAGGGGGTCTAGAGTAGTGCGCTTCTCTTCCGTCTCGAAAACCCTAGCTGCTGCTTGTGTCCTCTTCCTTGGGATCGCCGGCGCCTTCTCCCTTAGGTGACGCTGCCTGTTCTCTTTTCTTGCCTTTTCTTTTGATCTGCGTAATTTTATTTGAATCGTGAGGAGCTTGTTCGTTTGCTTGGTTTTCGATTCTTGATCATCAAAAAAAATTGTGATCTATGTTGGTAGACGTTTTTCTGCCTGTTACTGCTGTGCGGTAGATCTTTTCTGTTATTTATTCTTGGTAGTTTATGGATCAGGAAATTGAAGTAACGATTGTGTACCCATTCGATGGTGTTGTGTTACTTGTCTATCGATTATCTAGTTTAGGGTTTTCAATATGCAGATCTATGATTGCATGCTGTCCTATATTTCTTATGTTGTATGATATTCAAAAGCACAATACGTTATGTCTGGATTTAGTTGACTTCTGTCGTTGATGTTAATCTCGTTATCATTATGGAATCACTCGTGTTCTAGCAATCCATAATATGTTCCGTGTGCAATAAATATTTGGCTTGAAATATCAAATAACATTATTAGATTTTATTTGTTCATGTCCTTATGAATTATGATTGTCTTTTGACTGGTATTTGTTGTGCTCCATTTTTGATTGTCTCCGATTTACCCTAACATCTTAAAGGTGTTATTTTCAGTGTATATCTTGTCAGAACACTTGAGATTGCTTTAACTGTTCGATGAAAGATTTCTTTGATGCTCTAGTGTTATACATCATCTAACTCTTTTCTTCCCTTTTCAGCTGTCTGCTTAAATATCTATTTACATTAGCTATGGGTAAGGAGAAGGTCCACATCAACATTGTGGTCATTGGCCATGTCGACTCTGGCAAGTCTACTACTACCGGCCATCTCATTTACAAGCTTGGTGGGATCGACAAGCGTGTGATTGAGAGGTTCGAGAAGGAGGCTGCTGAGATGAACAAGAGGTCATTCAAGTATGCTTGGGTTCTTGATAAGCTCAAGGCTGAGCGCGAAAGAGGAATTACCATAGACATCGCCCTTTGGAAGTTCGAAACTACGAAGTACTACTGCACAGTTATTGATGCTCCTGGACATCGTGACTTCATAAAGAACATGATTACGGGGACTTCTCAGGCTGATTGTGCTGTACTGATTATTGATTCAACTACTGGCGGTTTTGAAGCTGGCATCTCCAAGGATGGCCAGACCCGAGAGCATGCTTTGCTTGCTTTCACCCTCGGAGTGAAGCAGATGATTTGCTGTTGCAACAAGGTGAAGTCTTTCTCCTGATCAAGATTATTTCATTATTTGGTATTTCTGATGAGATGATGTTAAAAAGATCTATGATTCAGGCCCTCGGTTAAAATGAGATATCTTTGTTTTCTGTAGTTTTAATTCTTATTATTTCTACGTAATGTCGTTTTATTTGTTTTGGATAAACTGCATTAGTCTTTGAGTTTTGTGATATTTAGTGTTTTTACTTATTTTACACACGAAGTCTTGAGCATTTTCTTTATTTTCATCTAATTACGCAAGATAAGGCACATGGACATGAATTTATCATAGAACCTATGCTGGATAGAGGGTGAGGAGCAACTATGCCTGCCTTGAGGAATTTCAGATGTCAAAAATGGAGTGGTGAATGTAAGAACTTTTCAAATATTTTGAAAAAGGAGGGTGTAATGCATAGCATGAAGAGTGCTGTCCTTGTGTTCTTACTCTGTTTTTATTAAGTTATAATGTAGTAAAATATGGTTCAATGGTGCTCTTAGATGAGAGTCGTAATGAGCAAAAGTGCAACTTTGCAAATTAAGATTAACTGATACAAAATGAATATATGTGAAATGCACTTAATTTTAGATATCCAAATAGTATTAGTTTTTTTTTTACCGCTTTTTTTAATCATTGTTTGCTGTGTATCACTAATCTTTTTTATTCTCTAATTGATGCGTGGTTCCATTGATTTTATTGCAGATGGATGCAACCACCCCCAAGTACTCCAAGGCCAGATACGATGAAATTGTGAAGGAGGTTTCTTCATACCTGAAGAAGGTCGGTTACAACCCTGAGAAGATCCCCTTTGTCCCCATCTCCGGGTTTGAGGGAGACAACATGATTGAAAGGTCTACCAATCTTGATTGGTATAAGGGCCCTACCCTCCTTGACGCTCTTGACATGATTCAGGAGCCCAAGAGGCCTACAGACAAGCCTCTCCGCCTCCCTCTTCAGGATGTCTACAAGATTGGTGGCATCGGCACCGTCCCTGTCGGCCGAGTCGAGACCGGCGTCCTCAAGCCCGGCATGGTCGTCACCTTCGGCCCGTCTGGTTTGACAACTGAAGTCAAGTCCGTTGAAATGCACCATGAAGCCCTTCAGGAAGCTCTTCCTGGGGACAATGTCGGATTCAATGTCAAGAATGTTTCCGTGAAGGATCTGAAGCGTGGGTTTGTTGCCTCGAATTCGAAGGATGACCCTGCCAAGGAAGCTGCAAATTTCACTTCCCAAGTCATCATCATGAACCACCCTGGCCAGATCGGCAACGGCTATGCCCCGGTGCTCGACTGCCACACATGCCACATCGCTGTCAAGTTTGCTGAGATCCTCACCAAGATTGACCGCCGGTCTGGCAAGGAGCTTGAGAAGGAGCCCAAGTTTTTGAAGAATGGCGATGCTGGTTTTGTGAAGATGGTTCCCACCAAGCCCATGGTTGTTGAGACCTTTTCTGAGTATCCTCCTCTCGGGCGGTTTGCTGTGAGGGACATGAGGCAGACTGTGGCCGTTGGCGTCATCAAGAGCGTGGAGAAGAAGGATCCAAGCGGTGCTAAGGTGACCAAATCTGCTGCCAAGAAGAAGTGAAATACTGCTCATCCAGGTATTTGTGGTTTGATTTATGTCGACTTCCCAACTGTTCAGTGTCAGTATCTTGGGTCTTTTACTTGTCTTGATTATCTGCTTGTGTCATCCTCGTGTTCGTGTTCGTCGTCTAATCCGGTGCTGCTTTCTCGCAAGCTAGTTTGTTTACTTGGTGCGATGAGTGCGGCGGCGGTGAGGTTTTGGTTTGCGTCTTCTTCCTTCTGCATCTGCTTCTCAATTTGGTTGAGTTGAGCAGACAATCCTGTAGTTGTCTCATGTCTTTGAATTGAAATTCCATCCTGAATATTTATTTACTTGTCTCTTATTATATTATGTTTGATATATGTTTGTGTTTAAGTATATTATAGTTGCCAGTTTTCTGCCTTTAGTCTCTTACTATGTTTCTTGCAATCCGGTCTAGTTGAATCGTTTGGCTCTGCTCAGAATTCGCTGCATTTATATCTGCCTGTTTCGTGTTGAGATCATTTTGAGCATGTTATAGAAACTGAATTGGTGATAAGATGAAAAGGGCCTGTTGGATATCGAGTCCTAGCTCTGAAGAGAGTAATTTCCTTCGATGAGATCGGGAGAATATGTTTTGACTTTACATTGAGAGTTGATTTCTATTCGGGCACGGCCGGTTGACAATCCGTTCTTGAGTTGATCCAATATCCGCTTAAGTTTGAATTGTATGTTATGATTTATTTATTATTATTATTATTATTTTCAATTGATCCGATCTTAAGCAAGTTCTATACTTTCTTGGATTGATCGAAAGTTACCTTGAGTTATAAGAACAGCTTATTAGTTGGCTGGCTTGCAACAAGTTTATATATATATATTCAATTTTGATTCAGCTTTGAATCAACTTTTGATTCTGATTCAGCTTTCAATCAACTTAAGTCTTTAAGATGTAAATTTTTTGGTTTCGTTTTAGTTTGCATTCTCATATATGTAAGAAATTTTTTTTGTAAGTTCAGGTTTTTAAGTTAAAAATGAAAGATGAAAATAAATTTAAAAAAAAAAATAGAATTGAGTAATTAAATGATTTCTATTGACCTCCGTAGGTACACTATCATTTTCATATTTTCGGATTTCACATGTAAATAAGTGCTTTAAACAGTTTGACTTAAAACATTACTAGCATATTTATTTGTATAAGTTAATTTAAAAAATTTAAATTAAATTTAAATATTGATATTTGTTTTGTTAAGAATTATATACAATGTGAATTAAAATCAATATTATTTTATTGTGTATAATTTTAATAAAATTAAATTTGTATTTAAAATATTAATATAATACTTCACTTTTTGAAATATTGCGTTAGCATACGTTGTTTTAACAATCTGGCTGCAAATATAATTTAAGTCTTAAATGTTATTTAGGAAACTGAATATTGCACTTATATGGTTATACCGCATAATTTGAATGTTATTGTTATATTTTAACTAATATAAATTAAAAACAATTCTCTGACTTTACATTAATATATCCATCAATGTTTTTAATTTTTTTTTCATAAATTAACCAATTATATATAGTTTATATTTTGATGAACCAATTAAGTATAGTTGAAATAAAAAAGGATACTAACATACCCATCTTTACATTAACCATGTTTTTTAACACTTATTATTTATTAACCAATAATATATATCTTCTTTACTACAGATGAAATTTATCAATATAAACTTTTTTGGTGATATGTATGTGAATTAAGAATAATATATTAAAAATTATAATTATTAAAGAACTAAATTTATGTTTATGCAGTTAGGATTAATACATATAACTAACATTATATTTAACCCTTAAATAAAATTTATTATTTATATTTTTTCTAAATCTCTTTAATTTTTATTTTCTTTTCATTTTTAAGATTTTTATTTTTTTCATAACTTATTATTTTGAAGCTTCTTAAAATGGGCTAAGATATAATTTTAATTATATAAATTAATACTAGTTGAATTAAAAAAATTACAGTGAAGGTGTTGTTGACTGCTAATTCATATTCAAAATAGGAATAGGTGTCTATAAATATTGAATTTAGAGTGTGTAAAAATATTTTTTGGGGTCATAAATGTAATTTTTTTAAAAATATTTATAAATAATATTTAATATTTTAAATTATGAATAAAATATTTGTGCATTCACAATATTTAAGATTTATTAAATGTAGTACGTAAACTATATTTGTTGACTGCTGTAAAGTGATTTATCAGTTAAAACCGTAATATGAATATTTACATCTTTTTAAATTATTATTATTTTAAATATTAATTACTTTAGAATTCTTGTTAAATATGATAAATTTATTCCATTTAAATGACAGCGTGGAGACCTTGGCCCTTGGCACTCTCTCGCTCAGTCGCACTCGATCGTCTTTCGCTCCTCCAGGCCTACAGCCTTCTCCTCTGCTTCCTTTCGCTCGTTCACGGCGCTCTTCATGGCGTCGCTGCCGCCCCCCTCTAAATCCGGCCAATACCCTTCTCCTTCTCCACCTCATTCTCTCAGCGAGGACTCTGCCTCCGACCTCCTGCCAAGAACGCTCCAAGAACCTCCACCTCTCCCAGCTCCTGCCGCTGCCGGCGCCAGAACGAACGCCACCGTCATCGCCGGAACTTCATCCGGCAGCCTCGCCTCCAGCGATGAAGACTTCTCCGCCGGTGATCCCGGAAACCCGCCTTGGAGGCGGGGACAGTGGGTTCACTTCTACCGGCCCGAATGGCTGCGAACTCGTCGCCCTGCTCCGCCTCCGGGTGTCCCTTCTTACCCCATTCCTTCCCTTAGCTCCGGCCACAGGCCGGAGCAGGAAAATCCCCAGACCCTGGTTGGGAGAGGGCTGCAGGATCTTCCTCCTCGTCGTCCTCCAGCGATCGTGGGTGAATCCTCCAGCGGGGTGCAACCCTCTGCCGGCGATCTTGGAACAGAGCTCCCGCCGCTTGAACAGGGGAATCCAATGAACCGAGTTAAGGAATGGCTGCAGACGCGGAGAAGTGTCTTGGAATGGCCGCCGGGGATTTATATGAGGGGAAGGTTTAGGGTGGAGGTGCGGCGTTTCCAGGCCATGGATTCGTTTCAGGGCGGTGCCGGCCCCGACCCCGTCGAGGAATGGCACGGGGCAGCGGACGAGTATCGCCGTGCCGGCGGAGCTCCTTCATCGTCGTCGTCCGAGTATAATGGAGATAGCGACGGTGCCGCCGGAGATGTCGGCGACGGTGACGAATGACGCCGCCGTGTGACAGGGGATGTGCAGGTTGCGGATGACCGATGACCGTCAATAACCGGTGGAATGGCAAGATCTCTCCATCCCCTTCTCTCTCTCTCTATTTTCTTTTTTTTTTTTTCTTTCTTTTTTTTTCTTTCTTTTTTCTTTTTTGAATTTTTTCCTTTTTATTTTGTCGTCAATGTCGGGTTTAATAGGTCACCAATTGTGACCCATTTTGACACGAAACTAATGAACTTGATCTGAACTCAATCTCTCTCTCTCTCTATATATATATATATATATATATCTTTATTTATTTATCACTTTTTCTCTATATATAAATATATATATATATATATATATATTTATCATTTTTTCTCTAGATATAAACCTTGTATCTTTGTTTTCTTGAGCTGTTCTTGTTTATTAGGTTAGAAATTGTGACCCACTTGTTCTCAAAATAAATGGGTTATACCTGAATTTTAATTTAGGTCAAATTCAAATCAATTTTAAGATTATTATTATTATTTTGTTTGATGTTATTATATTAAAAAATAAAATAAAAATATTAATCAAATCTCATCTTTGCTTGTTATTTAAGGCCTCGTTTGATTCGAGGATTAAATTTTAAATAAAAAAAATTTTTCTTATAAATTTAATGAAAAAAAATAATTTAATATTGAAAAGAGTATAAAATGTGAAATAAAGTTAATTCTAATATTCATATTTGTGTTGGATGTGAAATAAATTTGATTTTTATTGTTGAAATTTGTGTTGGGCTGAAAAAATGATCCGAACTAAACAAGCCCTTATAAGAGTGGTATGTAAATATTATTTTAGAGTGATAATCTTATAAATATCTAAATTCATCAAATCAAATGTTAGATTTTCTTTTAATTAAAAGAACATTAGATTTCTGCGAATGATATAACATCTCAAATATGTCGTCAATTTCTAAATACACAATGTTATGCAAGAAGTGAGATAAATTTTTTTTTTAATTTTATAACTAAATTATGGTTATATAAAGACTAATGTAATTAGAAATGCCTTTACGTAGAAATTATAATGCAAATAATAAAATATTGCAAATTATACAACAGAAAATTGAGCTGCTACTAAAATGGTAAGGAGACGGCATTTTTCTTCTTTAAGTCACGTGTGATCATCTGTCCAAATCTAATAATTTTTTCTGATGCTCTCGGAAATTCCTCTAGAGAAGTAAAAATTAAAAAAGTGTTTTAAAGGAATTTATAATTTTTTAGAAT
>JAEMOT010001347.1:30418-46731 GCA_019297695.1 Apostasia ramifera | reverse complement strand
ATATATATATATATATATATATATATATGTAGGTGATAAAAAAATAAATGGATTAACTCTGTTAAAAAAAATATCTTATAATTAATTTATCATCGCACGTAAAGTATCAACCCATGCCACTAACGCAATTACGAAATTTAACATTGCAAATATATTTATTTAGTTATATCAGAGATCAATTTATGTAATATAATTGAACCAAGTCAAATATTTTATAATGTTGACCAGTTTGGTGGCGGCTACGATGGCGGAGCTAAGATCTCGGATCAGGGGATCAAGAGAGACTGATATTTGTGAAAAAAAAATTAAGAGAGGGAGGCACAGAACAATGATAAAATGAGAAGCATTTCGAAGCAAAAGATTGGACGAAAATTACCGAACGAAACGCCAGCTCCATGGAGGAGTCTAGAGGTAACAGGATTGGCGGAAGCCTAATGACAGATGCGACACTGACCAATAATTAATAATATGAGATCGATTGGAATCAAATGGGTTGACACTAGTTAGCGGCTAGGGTTTCAGTTTAGAGATGAGTCTGGACCCAAAAGCGAAAGAGCAGTAGTGGGACATGTAGAGGTATAATAATGAACATAATATATAATTAATAATTAATTAATTTAAAATAAGGACGTTTACATAATGGATATAGAATTTAGGCTAATTTATGAATTTCATCATAAATCTCAAAATATTACAGATATCACATCTAAAATAGCTATTTTTTTTTATTTTTTACATACTGCAGTAAATTCTATCAGAAGATTTAACCAAAAAAATCAGTCATTGATCGCATCGTTTAACAATCGACCTTCATGTTAGGACATCGCAGAGCTGCATTGATTCTGATGACAACGTATTCACGCGAGCATCACTCAGATGTTTGTATCTTCTTCTTACGCAGGCATCGCGAGCGGGCATCAGATCTTTTTGAAGCCGACAACGACAGAACTCTGAAGCTGCAGGTGAGGTAATTTCATATCCATCATTATCTTCTGAGTGATGCTCGCATGAATACGCGGCTGCCGGAACCAATACAGCTCTGTGATGCCCTAACATGAAAGTCGATAGTTAAACGATGCGATCAACGGCTGAGATTTTATTGAGATTTAATTATGGTTAAATCTTATGATAGAATTTACTGCAAGATGTGAAAAATGAAAAAATAGATATTTTAGATGTGATATCTATAATATTTTGAGATTTATGGTAAAATTCGTAAATTAGCCTAATTTTTATTTCCATTATGTAAATATCCCTTTAAAATATTATTATATTATATAATATATATTGTAAAATTTGTATAGAATTTAGGGATTATTGGGTCTGAATAAAAGTTTGATAATGAAATAAGTTGCTCTTATAATTTCTCCTAATTGCAACCAAATTGACCAATTGACCGTGCACACCGATCGCACGTGAGAAACGTTAATCTGCTGCGCGGCAGACTCTCACGTGCGCCGGCGCATGGAATGTACAACGAATTGGCCGATGCCATGTGGCAGTGAACCGTGCGAGCATAAACGGCGATCAGACGCCGTCTAGGGATGAACGGCGGCAACGTAAAAAAGCGAAAAACATAAATGAAATAAATAAAAATTATTTTTTTCAAGATTCTTTTTGGCATTTAAGCTAGAGTCAAATCCAATAATTCCTTTATTATATTAAACAACACGTAAATCATATTTTACTTATTAATTTAATTTAATTCTTTTCATTTTAATTTGATCCATTAATTATTAATCATCATAATATTAAATCAATTCAAAATAAAATTATTCAAGTTCTTCATTAGATCATATTATGAAAAGTTTGATCAGATTTTTACTACATTAAATAACATGCTTGCAATGATCATATATCAATTTCGTAACCTAATTTAATTATTATTTAACATTAATTTAAATTATTTAAATAAAAATTTAAAATTATATTCAAATACAATTTAAATTAGTCAGGCAGTGCGCTTTGCACAGGAATTATATATAAATATTATTTATATAGTTGAATATTATGCTCGATATTGAAATTATTTTCAATCATGTTTATGATTTTACGGATTATACATAGTGTGCATATTTATAAATCATACTTACACTTGATTTTAGCACCACAAGAATTCAAAAACATATTTAAATGCAATTTAAATCATGTATCATGCATACAAAAATTGTCTTCTCTCACATTTGGATATATAAAATATATTTAAAAAATTATTCCAGTATGATATAAATCATTATTACATAAAAATGAATTTATGCACAAAATAAGCTATGGATTATATTTACTTTAAAATAAAAAATATTATATATTCTTAGGAGTTTGTTAATAAATTGATTCATCAAAATTTAATATTTTTATTTAATAAATTATTTAAAAGTTTAAAATATTTATTGACTCCGCCACGCGGCTCGAGCACAGAGCTCCTGCACAGTGCTGGTAAGATGGTTTCTTGCTCTCAATACATCTCCGCATGCGCCTCTCGCAAAATTTAGCCGCATATTCACCGTCCAATCCGCTGGGGCAGGTTTTGACGGTCAGATGATTTCTTGCATAGTATGCAGATGCAGGAGAAACCCTAGCCGGCTGGCCGAGATGAGGCCCCTCGGCGGAAGTAGCTCGCATTTCCTATAAATACGGTCGAAGCCTCTCTCTCACCCCTGATAATCGCTCCCCTGCTCACTGTTACTGTGAATCTGCGACCGCCGCCTCCTCTTCCTGCCTTCTTGCATCTCTTGTTAAGGTTTGGATTTTAGCTCTCGCTTCTTCATCTGATTGTGCCAGTGTTCTTCAATTAATTGTTAATCTCTACAACGAGTATGCTATGTTAATCTTCACTTAGATAATTGATGACTGCTGCATCCCTGTTGCTATTTTCTTCCCTTGTGGTCAAAAATAGGAATTTTATGGAGATTAATGGAACTCTTGGATCTGTCGGTTGGTAATGCTTGATAATAATTTTGGGATTATCATGATCCTGTGTTGTTAGAGATGGGTAGTGTGCTTTTTCCAATCCCTCTGTTATCCCACTTTTGTGATTGTATAACCTTTTGCTGATGATCTAACATAAATACCCATGCCCAATTTAGCTATTTTCTGCAGTTCCCTAGGTTTTATGGCTATTTTTAATACAACGATTTGCCTTTTTTGCTTCCTGGATTCCTAATGTTTCAGGATTATATTGCGATGGTTTCCATTGCCTCTTCTTTCGGCTTCAAGTGTCACTTTTGTGAGCACCTTGTGGCCTTGTTCTGGGGGCATAGATCAATTTCACTGATTGAGTTTTCATCTCCAGTGCTGTTTTTATTTGCTCTGGATTACATCCTCTCATACATTGATTGAAAATTTGGTGGACTTCTCTTTGGTTGCTCTTTATAAATCATTAATTTTTTGGTTGAATTAATTATTTATGTTGGTCTCACAGAAAATGCTTTGATTCCTTTGAAGGTGAAAATTATGAAGGAACTTTGGTGTGAATTTTCTTGATTGCAAATTTTAGTTGGGCAAGGCACATAGCTGTCGAAGGTAATTGAAAGGGGATTGTTTTGTTCAGTTTGTTCATCTTTCTCATGATACCTTAACCAGTGAATTGGTCGTTCTTTTTGTTCAATTTGAATATACAAACGGATTTTATGTTAGATTACCCCCAAAATGCTCCATTTTGTTGATGAGAAACTGTTGTACATAGAAGCATTATTCATGGCCTTGATGAACAGTCTGATGAGAAGATAAGAACTAGTTAATCATTGATCATATGCATGGGATAGTAATCTGCTCCATTTTGACATTAGTTTGTTGTCATATTTTGTTGTTTAAACTCAACTCGGTTGGTCTTTATGCTGAATACATGCTACCTATAAATTTTGGTAAACATTATCTTTTTTCAAGTTTTATTCCAGTTTTTTCATATTAATGTTGCCTCACTTGATTATTTAACTGTTTGTCATTTGGTTCCAGTCAACATGGGCAAAGAGAAAGTTCATGTAAACATTGTGGTCGGTGGACTTGTTGACTCTGACAAGTTGACTACTACTGGTTATTTTATCTACAAGCTTGGAGGGATTGACAAGCAGGTGATTGAGAGGTTTTTGTAGAAGTTTGAGTGAGGCTTCACAGTTGGAATTAGCATGACCATACCCTTCTTGTCATCATGATGATTGCACCAATTTCTGAGGCTCACGCAGTTTTCTAAAGTTAAAGCAAATAATATCTCTTTTTGAATCACGAGATATTATAATATGGTATTAGAGCCGACCTTCCATAATATAATGTGGTTCAAGGATTAACAAAGCAGAAGTTGGTGGGCTCGTGTGATGGCCGTGACCAAAAAAGGCAGAGAGTAATTGTCGGGTGATATTCTAAAGAGAAGAGAATCACTAAAGTAAAATGTAGCTCCTAACAGACTTTTATGCTAAATAATGAGTGGTAATAGAGGCACATGAATGAATCATACCATATCAAAAAGGGAGGATGTGGTACGATTCATTCTTGTGCTCCTCTCACCACTCATTTTTTGGCTTAAAAGCTTACTAGGAGCTGTACTTTACTTTAGTGATTTCCTTCTCTTAGAACATCACCCGGTGATTACTTTCTGCCCTCTTTGTCACTCATTTTTTAGCTTAAAAGCCTACTAGGAGCTGCACTTTACTTTAGTGATTTTCTTCTCTTAGGACATCACCCGGTGATTACTTTCTGCCCTCTTTGCCCACAAGCGTCACAATCTTGTAGACACCTTATTTGAAGATAAGTTGTGTAAGACTTCTTTTCTCGAACAACTATTCTTTGGCTTGTTCAAGAACACCCTCAGCTCTCACAAGGAGGGGTAAGTCCATCATCTCATGCTCTCATGCATAACACAATTTTCTTAAATAAAATAATTCAATATAACAAACTTTATTTAACCCAATATCATAATTTATAACTCAATAACTTCAACAATAAATAAACATGTACATCAAAATACAACATCAAGAAGTCATAATTCTAAAAGTTATATCGCTTCTCTTCTTTATTCAACTTTATTTTGAAACAAAGAACATATATGAATCGACTTAATATCAGCTCAAAAAGAAGTTAAATTTGCAGAATCTCATACACTAAACAGAACTTATGGTTTATAAATAATTTTCTCTTATTCTCATCAATTCTATACCATCAGCATCTTGCGTACTTCATTGCCCTTCATATATGTCCCTTTTGCACGCATGATAATAACAAAACCTGCTACATGCTACGTAAATTGATATATACATAATAATCAATCAATCCAATATAACATATAATATTATTTGGATCATAATGCAGCCTCAAATCTCTCAGTCTTCTACTCTCTTTTTGTATATGTGAACTCTTCCTTCTTACAGTGGACTAGTTCCATACCTGGATCTCTGACCATTTCTAGAGTTATTTGATCCCCACCGAATGGCTTCGGCGACTGCTCGCTCGCGATCATTGGCTGTTTCCTCGTCAAGAATTCCATGGTTGTCAAGGACATCATCACCTTCCTCAGACGTATGTGAGGGGGACCTAGAGGGATGATGGCTGGAGCCCCCTTCGATAATCCCCCATGGCGATTGCTGAAGGTAGCTGAGGGCAGAGACTACATCGGCCATCGCCGGACGGATTGTCGGCTCCTCCTGCAAGCACATGGCGGCCACCGCCACTGCCTGGTTTAAGCCTCTCCCCGGAAAGTTGCCTCCCAGAAGAGGATCTGCGAGCTCTGGATACCTTTTCTGGTCTTTGAATAATGGTTGCGCCTGTTGTTGAAGGGTGACGAAAGCTAAATGAGGGATTCATATGCGGTTGCATGCACATAATTAAACCACATTACACATATTAAAAGACCCAACTTTAAGGACCAACTAAGCAAAAACTGACATGAAAGAATTTGGGTGAAATGATTCAAAGAATGTAGTATTTATCCATGAAATGTGTTGAAAATTAAAACTGAATAGCAATTGAAAGCATACCCAAGAAACTAGATTTTGCTCCTTAGTTGGCCTCAAAGTGTCAATGACTCTTCTTCCTGTAATGAGCTCCAAAAGCACCACTCCAAAGCTATAGACATCAGACTTCAATGTGAGCTGACCAGTTCTCGCATACTCTGGTGCACAGTAACCATACGTTCCCATAACTCTTGATGAAACATTCACCTTATCATCAAGAGATCCGAGTTTTGCCAGACCAAAGTCGGAGAGCTTGGGGTTATGATCTTCATCGAGTAAAATATTTGATGATTTCAGGTCACGATAGATCACTGGCGGATTCACTTTGTCATGTAGGTACTCTAGCCCTTTTGCCGCACCAAATGCTATTTTCATTCTTGCAAACCAACTTAAAGGCGTATGATCTGGAGATATCTCTGCAACATTTAACATGATTTTAAAAACGACGAAACTCTTAAAAGCAAGTCCTCTTCAACTCAGTTATTTCTATCATATGATTCAAAAAAAGGACCTACTTTACAGTGAATCTATGTTGGAAAGCCGTATAACATCAGTGAAGAAATATGAAAAAAAAAAAAACATCCTCTTGGAAAGGCTCCCAGCTTTACGAGGGCAGGGGTAATCCATCGTATACACATTTTCTTTTATTTTTTTTATAGACTCCTTTCAAGACATGAACACATGATCTTCCCATTACAAAGAATATAAAGTTGTCCATAACATAAACAGTCATTAAACACAGAGCTGTGAAATCATAAACCAAAAGCCATAAATCAAAAGCCTCTAACCTCCAAAAGCTTAAAGATGTTTGATCTTGTAACAAAAATAGATTACAAATGAACAAAATAGAAGTATGCTTCCAAGAATGAGTTTTTCTTAATTCATAGTATAAAAGTTTAAGCTTAACGTGGTATTAGAAATAGAAACTTCAATTTCAACCTTAGTACAATTTTTTCGGTCATATTCACTACATCAAATCTATATTATAAGGTCTTATATGTTTGACTATAAAGAAAACTGTAATGGCATAAAAAAACTATTCTCAAGTAATAGTTTAAAAGCCTATTGAAAGAAGTTAATAAATCTCACCAAATAAATGATCCTCTAAAGATCCGAGAGCCATGAACTCGTAAACCAGAAGCCTTTGATCTCCATCTGCGCAATATCCAATGAGATTAACAAGGTTTTCATGGTGGAGAAGACTCAACATGAGAACTTCCACAAGAAACTCTCGGTTCCCCTGCAATCCATTCCTGTCCAGCTGCTTTACGGCCACCATCTGAGGCATAATTTCGAAGAAAAAAAATGGCAGATTCAATCAGTAGATTGCAAATTTTGAAATATTAATTTGTTTTGCAACCAATTCTACGTATGCACCTGACCAGAGTTATCTAAACGACCCTTATAAACTCTTCCGAATCCTCCTTCCCCTATAAGACATTGAGTTCGAAAATTCTTGGTGGCGGTGGCAAGCTCTCGGAATGTGAATGCATGTGCAGCAATGTTTCCATTGCCAGTTTCTCTTTTCTCAATCATTGACGTTTCTCTTCTTTCCATTGCTGCTTCAGTTGAAGTCCTTTGGTTGGCAATTCCTATGGAAGGAGAGAGTATTTAGGTTTTAAGGTCTGCAACAATTAGTATCTTTTGCTTTTTTCCATAAATAGGGAAATTATTTGGGTTGTAGCTTACTTAACTAATGTTTTTAATCATATTGGATAGGTACTTATGTTCTTTTATTGCACATGAATCCATTAATTAATAAAAACATTTATGCAAAAGAAATTGAACCTTTATGCCTTTCTGTTCTCTTCTTTTCCACTCCTTGTACACTTGCTTTCTTTTTCTTCTCCTTCCACCTCATCATCATCATTCTTCTACTCTAACTCTTTTCTTTTCTTCTACAACACTTCCTCCTCCATATACTTCTTTCCCTCATTCTCCAACTCCTCTTAGTCAAGTAGAATACATTTAGGGGAAAAGATTAGAATCCAACATCTTTAATTTTACATGCAAAAGCAACAACTATCAAGCTAATAGGATGATAACATTGCATTTATTCTTCAAATAAGGTACCCAAAATAGAAATCATATAAAATATTTTAGGTATGATAATGAAAGATAGTTTATCATCAATCACTAAGCAGCTCACGCAGGATTAAAGCTTTGTAGTTGTTGTTTTATCACCAATCATTAGATATTTGCACCTACTTAGTAGATTAAATCAACAATTTTGTTGAATGGGAACAAGTTAAAAACATAATAAACAGATGGGACATTTACATGTAAGGCATACAAATCTAATCTTGATATATATACACCCTCTTCACAAATATTACACTATGGTGGGTATTTTTTGCAAAGAGGGCGTGTCTAGTGCAATATAACAAGATTTGTGTATCTCGTGTAAAATCCCCTAAATAAATTCAGACACGTGAAAAATAAAAAGAATCTAATGAGTTGTTTGCTTTGAAAGTAAATTTGGGTTACTCCAGGTTAACCCCCAAATGCTTTTTTGAGCTCTTTGTCCTACCCTAAGGTAACAAATCCAGATCATCTACTTACCCCAGCTAACTCACCTATTTCCTAACCCATCCCCTCGTTTATCTTACTTTTATATTTGGGTTATGTAATGAAACAACCAACAGAATCTTGGTGAAATAAGTTAGAAACCAAAAGCAATTCATGGGAAAATTCCCCACCCCAATTGGGGAAAAGTATTTATAAGATTAGTATATCCCCGGATTAGTTAACCCCACCCCCAATTGGCTCTGTTTGTTTACTCAGTTTAAAATTAACTTGGTTGATTTTAACTTAGTATATCACATCACTCATAAATTTAATATTAAAAATTAATTATATTTCATATCACACGTAATTTAAAATAAAAAATTTAATTTATTTCACATACTACACACATACTAAAATAATAACTAACTTATATCATATCTTACATACATCTCAATATAATAATTAATTTTATTTTATATCATTGATAAATTTTAATAAAAAATATTTTTATTCAAGTTTAATTTTAACTTTATTAAATTGAAACTTTGCAAACAAATAGTCTCTAAAAAAAAAAATTGAAACATAGAAAAAATATGAAATATCTTGGAAGCTCGATGATTATAAAGGAAGAAAGAAGTGCTTACCATGCTTGGAACTGGAATGGCTGCCCCGGCTGGAAAGCCGCGACGGCACCTTCCTCGCACCATACTTCTTCGATGGCTTCTTCCCTTCATAGGAGAAACACGAGAAGCAGCTCATCTCTTCAATCTCTTCCAGTTTCCTAATGCACTACACCAAACCCTAATTCAATCGCCAGAATCCTCTAAAGAGAGGAGCTCATTCCTCCATCGCAATCAATGCTAGGAAGGAATTTCATATGGAGAGCAAACCCTAATCGCGCGAGAATGGAGGGTGGGATTCGTGGCGGTGAGCTAAAAAGGAAGAAATCGGAGCCGGATTTTGCGGGAAGAGAGGGAGAAAGAACGAGAAAGGTGGGCCTTGTGGGCAGTTTAGGGCATGCCCAGCTTCTTCGGAGAAGGGCGAAGAGCTTGCGGCCATGTTTTAGTCGACGAACTAAAGTCATGGAGAAGGTCAAGAAAGCGTGTATTTGGAGAAGAGAGCCGTTACGTGGTGAACGGTTAAACGGATTCTGTTGTTCCTCAGGAACTTTGTAACGGGAAGAACGCGAATCGCCCTCAGGGCTGGCATACGTCATTTTCTTTTTTTCTTTTTTATGTATGAATAAGTCGATTTTAATCGATGACGAGGACTCAATTCTAAATTAAATATTTTAATTTTGTATAAAATTTATTTTATTTTAATCTTTAAATTAACCTTTGAGTTCAACAAAACTTAATTATTTGTCAAATTTTTTATTTAAATAAGTATTAACATAATATAATATTTCTAAACTATTAAAATTTATTTTTATGTGTTAAATGTCTTAATTGTACATTAAAATTTTACTATGTATGACTATATCTATATCTAGGCATTTCAAATAAATTTATTTTGAGTCATATGAAAATTATTGATTTTAAATTGATTAAAATAATTATAACAAGCATTCGAGAGTGGACTTTGGTGTAATTTTTATTTGGAATTGAAAAATAATCGGAAGTTTAAAATCAAGATTTTAAAATTTAGTTTCAGTTTTGACTTCGATCACAAGATTTTAACAGTTTTAGTTATGATAATTTAATTTTTTTTTTATAAATTATTTAAATTTTATAAATTTAAATTAAATTTATTGATGATAATTATTGAATATTATTTTTAGAAAAGAATGAGTTTTTGCTGTTATGGCCGAATTTCGAGTAAAATTGATTTCGGTAGTTTTTTTGATTGGTTTTGACTGAAACTGATTTGCGGTCTGAGTTTTAAAAGCTCACACACAATTTAATTGATTTAATTTTTTATGGCTCGGTATTTCGCTCGAAATGAAGTTTATTCAATTTAACATTTTCTTATATATATATATATATATGTATATTAATTTTATTTATATAAATATGTAAAGATGTTTTTATATATAAAGTGGGCTGTTTGCTTGACGAGGTAAACATTTAACATGAGTTTCAAATTGCCTTTGGGTAAAATTGATGTATAAATTTGTTTAAATAGGATTATAATATATTATGATTTTTTTATTTTTTTATTTTCTGAATAAATTTAAAATTAGTTAAAAATTTCAATTATTAATATTTTAATACAATTCAACAATTTGTAGAAGTAATTTTATTTTTAAGTTAAGTTAGTTATCTATTAGCTAATAATATTTTAAAAATTAATAGAGTTAAATTTAATATTAAATAGTTAAATTAAATCATCAAATAATATGTTAAATATATTAAAAATTTATTAGATTAATTTGATTCTCAGTTCAATGTGAAATTTTTGCCCAAAAAATTATAATTTTCATGTTTTTTATAACTCAATTTTTTGTCAATTTTTTTATAAAAATCGACAAAATTTGATTTATAAAAATTATGAGACCAAAATATTTAGCATTCACTTAGGACATATATAGACAATTAATACTTGTATTTAAGAGGAATTATCTCTTTGCAATGATATCAAATTAAGATATCAATTGAAAAAAGAAAAAATAACAGAAAGAAAATAGTTGGGTGAGTTTTGCGAACAAATTCACTTATGAGATACCCAATGAGAAAAATAAAAAATAATAAAATCCACAAAGAAGTTTATTCCACAAAATAAAAAGAAGAAAAAATGAAAAGAAAAAGAAATAAATAAAGAGATTAGAAATAAAAAAAAATTAAAAGGGATATTAAATGGTACAAATGTGGTAGATTCGGTCACTATAAAATAGAAATTAAATGAATTAAATATTAATAAAGAGTTGAGATCAATTATATTGAAAATAATTTTAAATTTTGAATTTGAAAATTCTAAAGAAACAAAACATGTAGAAGCTATTAGTAATTTTGAAACTTTCGACTTTTCAGAAGATAAATATTTTAATGAAAATTATTATAAAGTAATAGTTGAAATAAATAGTTTAAATTTTTTAATTTATAATAACAAGAAATAATTAATTAAGTTATATAATAATGAGCTTAATTCTGACGTTCAATATGTGGCGCCTTCTCTTCGCGCCATGATGACTGACAGTTATAACAACACAAATTACCGTTACCGCCAATAATTTTCGAGAGAACGAGAATCCCGAAGGGTCAAATCGCCATGGATCACGCCCTCTAGGTGTTCGACGAAAGTTCAAAGCTGCCGCTTCCCTTCTCATCTACCAGGCATCGAGACCCGGTCGCTCTGACGTCGCTTTCTTCTTCTCGACCCCTGGAACGACAACCAGAAGGAACCAATGGCCGTAATCTCCCTTATCACCTCCATCCTCCTTCACTTCGTCTTCTTCCCAGTCTCAGTCGTCTGCGTTGATTTATTATTGTCGTTTCGTATGGATGTTGTAGACTTCACGACCGAATTAATGCCCATTAACTCCTATTGTTCTTCCTCTTTGTGTTTCTCATCCACTGGCTTGGAAGAGAAAATCTCCCCATGGGTTCCTCCTCGTTCTTCGCTCTGCTGGGTTTTCTTCTCTTGTTTCTTTCATTCACAGAGTCAGGCACCGCAGATGTACCGCTGGAGCAGAAGCTTGATAAAATCGACAGGCTCCCCGGCCAGCCCGCCGTCAAGTTCGACCAGTACTCCGGCTACATCACCGTAGACGCCGCCGCCGGCCGAGCGCTCTTCTACTGGTTCGTTGAAGCTCCGGCGGCGCTGCAGCCGGCCCCGCTCGTCCTGTGGCTGAACGGCGGGCCGGGCTGCTCCTCTATCGCCTACGGCGCCTCGGAGGAGCTCGGCCCTTTTCGAATTCACCCAGATGGGAGAACCCTCTTCCTCAATCGCCACTCTTGGAACAAGGGTGAGTCTAAACTTCAGATTGGATCTAGTAATTGGGTTTTGCTTCAAATTTTAATCTTCATTGATTCCTACTGCTGGCTCTCAGTTGCGAACATTCTGTTTTTGGATTCTCCCGCCGGGGTTGGCTTCTCTTATTCGAACACATCCTCGGATCTCCGCACAGCTGGAGACCAAAGAACTGGTGTTTTATTCAGCTTTTTTTACTGTAGCTTTCATCACGAACCGAATTCTTAATTGTGTAATGGAAGGTTTTCCATGTGATTCAGCAATGGATTCATATACTTTTCTGGTGAATTGGTTCGAGAGATTTCCGCAGTACAAGCACAGGGATTTCTATATTGCAGGGGAAAGCTACGCAGGTGAGCAAAACAAGTTCATCTCTGTTTAGGGCTGACAATTACGTTTAAAACTTAAAACATGCTCGATAATCTCTTAAATTAGAAAATTGACTTTGCTTTTATGCTTTCTATCGCATCTTGCTTGAAATTTAGATTTGACTCAAAATCGAATTTTTCTACATATATATGTAAACATAAGGGTGACTTGCAGTTTGCACCCTTAAACTTATTAATTTTGGCGCTTTGCACACCTGAAACTCACATTGTGATCTTCAGGAAACCACAACTGTCGGGTTGCAGTTTGCCAAAATTAAGGGATTCAAGGGTGTGAACTTTTATGTTTGAGGATGCAAAGTGTTAAATGAGAATATTTTGAGAACGTATATTGCAATTTGCCCCTAATGAAAAATGCAGATTTATTTGACATTAGACCTACAACTCAACTTGAAGATCAACTCACACCAAAGTCAATCCATTAATATTGACAACTTAAACTCGAAGTTGAGTTCCATGAATCCATGGCCAGCAGCTTCAAAGTCCAAAGCTTTAACCATCATTGTTTCTATTGTCTCCCTCAGGGCACTATGTTCCTCAACTTTCTCAAATTGTATACAGAAAGAACAAAGGAACTGAAAAACCCTACATCAACTTCAAGGGGTTCATGGTACATGCATTATAGTCTCACTAACTCATAAATTTCAATGCTATTTTTGTCATTTTTATGAGCGATCAGCATTATAGGTAGGCAATCCTGTCACTGATGACTATCATGATTTCATCGGAACCTTCGAGTATTGGTGGACTCATGGCCTGATATCTGATGAGATCTATGAAAAGCTGATGGTTTCCTGCAAGAATGAATCTTCAATGTATCCATCTGCTGAGTGCTCAAAGTTACAAGATGCTGCTTTGAAAGGAATGGGAAATATTGACATTTACAGTATTTATACGCCAACTTGCAATACCTCTACCTCATCTCGCCATCATATATTGGGAAGAAAACATGCAAGTATCACCAATCAGTTCTTTCCATTTCCGTTATCAAACAAAAAAAAGGTTCATTTCAAAAAATAGAAAAACATGTAAGATGTTCAAATTATAATGTAAAGATAATAAATGAGTGTTTGGAAAAGAGAGGGGAGAGAGGAGGAAGAAGCCAGCAAAGAGAGGGTGGTGGTAGAGGCTCAGGGGAGGGAGGGAGGGAGGGAGAGAGAGAGATGGGATAGAGGAAAGTGGATACTATGGTTTATTATAACAACAACAGTTAGCCTTTGTCCTATTAGGTGAGGTATTGCTACATGAATCTTTTATTTTCATTACACTGTATCACTTAACAAACCCTCATTTAGTTCTGAGTGTGAAATTATTTTTTATGATTTTTGTCATGTCTTTTTTGGTCTTCCTCTTCCTCTTTTTATATGGGCAAGAATCAATAATTCATTTTTTTTACTGAAGCTTCAATCAGTCTATGATTTATATATCTAAACTATAAAAGCTGACTCTCTATGAGTTTATCCTCTCAATTTATACCGCTCCAACTTTTTTACAGATATATTAATTTTTCATTTTGTCATTTCGTGTATACTCACTCATCTATCTTAACATTCTCATTTCTTTTAATACTTATTTTATTTATATAGTTCAGCATCATATATCAACATCATTTTTAGGGTAAATTACACCAGGGTCCCTTAGTTTAGAGAATATTATCACACAAGTCCATATTTTCAAAACTTTAACATCTAGGTACTTGAGTTTTAATTTTAAATAATTAGACCATGAATACAAACAGTATAGAAGGGTTATAAAAAATTTGGTGACCTATTTGAAACTAAAATATTAGAAAGTGTAAAAAAATAAATAAAATATGTATAAGTTGTCTTTCCCTTATTTTTCAAACTTTTATGTACTTTTTATTTGCTATTTTCAGTTATGGCTGTACCAAGCTTATGATCCCTGCACTGAAGAACATTCTAAGGTGTATTACAACCTTCCAGAAGTGCAAAGAGCACTCCATGCTAATTTTACAGGATTGAATTACACTTGGGAGGCTTGCAGGTTCACTGTTCATCAAAGATAAATTTTTCATTACTTAGAACAAATGGGAGTAGGAGCCTTTTCCCACTTAGTTTATGAGTTACTTTATTGTCAATAAGATTTTCTTTATTGCTATGCAGTAAAATAGTTAACTCCTTGAATTGGACTGATTCTCCAAAATCCATGCTTCCTATATATGAAGAGATCATTGCTGCTGGTCTAAGGATATGGGTCTTCAGGTATATTCTCTGTCCTATCTTGTAGTGATGAAATAAAATATGAGTATATATATCTCAGATTCGGAGTATTTTTCAGAAGACTATATCTTTTTTATATAGATTTAAAGTATTATGAAGGTCCACATTGTTAGGAGAGAAATACTTGATGTTTCAAGTTGGACTAATATACAAGTGAACAGACCTCTTTAACCCAAAAAATTACACTAATAAGTAGATTAGGGTCATTACTTATATATTAATAAGTGCCACAATTTATTGTTGACGACTAATGTAGGTTAGTTATTCATGTGCATACCCAACATGTACGATCCACCCTTCCGATGTTGTTCGATGATAATATTTGTACCCGTTTAAAAAAAAAATCTTGTCTATCCAAGATGAATGAGAAGAAGAAAGGGGATAGAGAAAGCAAAAAAAAGTCGTCGTGGCTTATATGAGAAAGGAATTTGAGAAAGGGAAGAGGAGAATGGAAAGAAGAAAAGGATAAGGAAGATTATAAAAGTGATAGCATATATTAAATGATAGTAATTGTATTGTTGTTTAAAATTAATCAAGTGAAATGCAACTTCGAATCTAGATATTGAATCTGAGCGGAATGCTTCAAAAAATATTTAGTTACATGAGTGAAAGATTAACGCGCCGTTGCCGGGTCCCAAGTCCCGGATGAGAAACGCGGAGGATTGCGTTAGGCAGTCGACAGCCAGCGTAAAACTTGTCGAATCAATCATGACATGAATCCTTTAGAAAATTGCGTTAAAGCTAGGGCGTTCCCTGGAAGTGACGCGCTGTATTGCCTGAATACAGTGAAAAATGAGCAAGGGCCGCTGCATCGGCGCCCGGGTGTAGTGAAAAATGAGCAAGGGTCCCCACATCATGGACGGATGCGGGTAAAAAAGCTAGTCCATCATAGTAGAACTCAAGTCAGTAGGATTAGATTAGGAACTTGGAATATAGGCAGCCTGACGGGCAAGCTAATGGAGTTGGTGGATATTATGATTCATAGAAAGATTAATATTTTGTACCTGCAGGAAACAAAATGGGTTGAAGAGAAAGCTAAGGAAATTGATGGCTTAGGTTTTAAACTTTGGTACTCTGGTAAGAATAAAAATAAGAATGGAGTGGGTATAATTCTGGATAAGAGCTTGAAGGATCATGTAGTGGAAGTTAAGAGAAATTGTGATAGAATTATGGCTTTAAAAATTATAATCAATGGAATAATTATTAACATTGTAAGTGTGTATGCTCCCCAAGTTGGCTTAGATGCGAGCACAAAGGAAAAATTTTGGAATGATTTAGAAGAGTTAATACAAGAGATACCTCAGGAGGAAAGATTATTTATTGGAGGA
>JAEMOT010001347.1:7653-20322 GCA_019297695.1 Apostasia ramifera | reverse complement strand
AAATTATAAAATAATTAATTAATTAAATTTAATGAATTAAATTTAATGAATAAGAATAATATAACTATCAAATTAAATAAAAAATTTAAATTAAAGAGAAGGGGGAGAGAGTTGGGGGCAAAAAAGTAATTTAAGAGGGGAGGAGGGTAGGGCCCGGGGGGTTTTGTCAAGAGGGGAGGGAATAGCAGCTCCCATAAAGTTTTGTAATGATTTGCATTTATTTTAGAAACTGATTATTATAAAAAAATAAAATAATTATTGCTAAAATAAATTATATTGTATTAATTACTATAAATTATTATTATTAAGATTTTCAATAATAATATGATAATATGATTGAATTTACTGATTTTAGCATTAAAAAAAGATAGAAATTATTCTTTTATCCAACATATAAGTAAAGTTAAAATTGGAGAGACTTCAAAAAAAAAGTGTAGAAAATCAGTAGGATCGTATGACATTACAATAGATATTTAAAAATATATGAGAGATGAAATTTGTTAATTCTCTAACTTGTTTAATATAATTTTGAAAACTAAAAAATATCAAATGAATAAAAAAACTACATTAATATTTATTTATAAGAATAAATATTATATACTAGATTATACTAACTATAGGGGAATTAAGCTAATGAGCTATATTTAAAATTTTTTGAAGAGGATAATTGTGCATAGATTACATCGTGATATTGGGATATCACAAAATTAATTTAGTTTTATACTAAATAAATCTACTATAAAAGCTATTTATTTATTGAGGAGTTTAATGAAGGTGTTCAGAGAGAAAAAAAAGTCTTGATATAGTTTTACTGATTTAAAAAAAGCTTATGATAAAATTTCAAAGGAAGTACTCCGAAGAGTTTTAGAAAAGAAAAGATTTATACTGGTTATATTTAAGTTATTCAGGATATATATATAAAATGAGTTGTTACATGTATTCAGACACAAAAGAATTTAACTAAGAATTTTTATATTTTAATTAGATTACATCAATATTCAATTCTAAGTCTATATCTTTTTACATTAGTTATTTTTTCAAAAAATAGCTTAATTAAATAATTGTACGGGAAAAAATTTATTATACATAGGGCACGATATAGATATCAAGTAAAATTTATATCATTGACTCCAAATTATTTTATTACATATATAAATTATAAATATATAAATTTCAGCACTTGCATCAAAATAATTTTTTCAAAAAACTTTCAAAAAATTTAAGTTTTTCAAAAAAATAGCTTAATGAAATAATTGCACGGTAAAAAATTTGTTATACATAGAGCATAGTATAGATATCAAGCCAAATTTATATCATTGACTTCAAATTATTTTATTACATATATAAATATATACATTTCAGCAATTGCATAAAATTGTTTTTTTTCAAAAAACTTTCAAAAAATTTAAGAAAATGATTTGATATAAATAAGTGCAAGTAGAAAATAATCTGACATAAATAAATCAAGTAGAAGATGAAGAATAAAACATAAATTGAAAAATAAATTATCATAAAAATCTTAAATAATCACAATAAATGCTCAAAATTTACTTTGAAACTCTTACACAGCTACAATAAATACTCCAACTTGAAAAATCCAGGTAGAAGATGAGGAATCCAAGCAGGAATTGAAAACAAATTATATGAATAAATTATTTTGAAAGCTTCTAAGGGGGCGTTTGGTTCAGTGTTATCTTGATATTATGTCATGTTATTTAGAGAAAATGATTGTTTGATTTTATGATATTTATAAATAATTTTCAATTAAATTATAAAATTATTAATGAAAAAATAATATCTAACATAATACTAACATAACAACGAACCAAACGCCTCTTAAAATATAAAATAGTTGGCAAACATGATAGTACTTTAGATGACACTTGGCAACGTATGTAATAATAGTAAAACTCAAATATTAGCAAGGGTATTATGGGCATTTCAAAAGTTGTACCACTCTTAATATAATAGTAGAGATAGTAGAGATAGTAGAGATAGAGATAGTAGAGATGGAGGCCCGGTCGCTCTGAGACACTGTCGTGGCTTTCTTCTTCTCGTCACCAGTAACGACTACCAGAATGTATTAATGGCCTGATTCTATCTTGTCACCTCCCTTCTTTTTTACATCGTCTTCTTCCCCGTACCAGTCGTTAGGCATGGCTGTGGTGGATCTCAAAATTATATCAATGCCCATAAAATCCTATTGCTCTTCTTCTTCCTGTTTCACTTTCCCATTAAGTGGGTTGGAAGGGAGGATCGGCCTATGGGGGCCTCCTCGTACTTCACTCTGCTGGGTCTTCTTCTCTTGTTTCTTTCATCTACAGAGTCAAACACCGCGGATGCATCGCCTGAGCAGAAGCTCGATAAAATCGACCGGCTCCCCGGCCAGCTCGCCGTCCGGTTCTACCAGTACTCCGGCTACGTCACCGTAGAAGCCGGCGGCGGCTGAGCGCTCTTCTACTGGTTAGTCGAAGATCCGGCGGGGCTGCAGCCTGCCCCGCTAGTTCTGTGGCGGAACGGCGGGCCGGGATGCTCCTCTATCGCCTCTGAGGAGCTCGGCCCTTTTCGAATTCACCCCGATGGGAGGACCATCTTCCTCAACCAATTACGCTGGAAACAATGGTGAGTTTGAACTTCAAATTGGATTGAAGAATTGGGTTTTTCTTTGAACTGATTGATTCGTAATGGTGACTCTCGGTGGCGAACATGCTGTTCCTGGATTCTCCGGCGGTGGTTGGCTTCTCCTATTCGAACACATCGTCGGATCCCCGCACAGCTGGAGACCAAAGAACAGGTGGTTTATTCAGCCTTCTTACTACAAAGCTTTCTTTACAAACCAAATTCTCAATTGTGTATTGGAAGGTTTTTATTTGATTCAGCAATTGATTCATATATTTTCCTGGTGAATTGGTTCAAGAGATTCTGCAGCACAAGCACAGGGATTTCTATATTGCAGGGGATAGCTACGCAGGTGAGTTAAACAAGCCCAGGTCTCCTTAGAGTCGGCAATTACGTTTTCAAACTGTGAACTCACTTGATAGTTACCACTTACATTTTTACCGAACTAAATTGACTCTGTCTGTATACTTGGAGCGAACTTACTTCAAACTTAATAGATTTAGCACAAAATCATGTTTTCAACTTTGGTTTGAGTTTGATTCCCTTAAAATTCAGTAGATACTGACCTTATCTCTGTTCAATGAATCGATGGCCAGTAGCTTAAAAGTACAATGCTCTATCCATTATTGTTTAATGTCCTTCCACAGGGCACTTCGTTACTCAACTTTCCCAAACTATATACAGAAGGACAGAGGTATTGAAAAACCAAGCATCAACTTCACAGGGTTCATGGTACATCCACTCTAGCTTAATCTACTTATAGTTCAATAGTTTTATCATTTATAGGTGGGTAATGCTGCCATTGATAACTACCATGGATTCATCGGAATGTTTGAGTGTTAGACTCATGGCCTGATATCAGATGATTACTATGAAAGCTGAAAGTTCACTGCAAGAATGAATCCAAACTGTACCCATCTGCTGAGTGCTTAAAGTTACAAGGTGCAGCTTTTCAAGAAATGGGAATTCGTTGTCATCAACAATGTTTATTCTACTTGTTGCAACATCTATACTTCATCCTGCGTTCATATGAGAAGCATACATGCAAGTATCACCAATTAGTTCTTTTTTTGTTTTTCCAGATGTTTACATTTCTAGTTGTTTATATTGTAGCATGTTTTTGTTATCTCTTCTCTTTTTCGGTTAACACAAGCACCGAATTCTCTATCACAGATAAGTGTAGGGGATAAAAAAAGAGGATAATAATATGCAAGATAATCAATTGTAATTTACCGTAAGTTTAAGATCCGTGATGTTGATAACAAAAATGAGTGCTTATTATGTAAATATTATAATTTGCAAATGTTATATATGTAAATGTATCTTTTATTTTTGGGCCTATTGCATTCAATTCTTAAAACGTAGTTTGCTTTTCATGTAGGTTACATTGTTAGAATCATTTTGAAGAGTTTTTGCATTTGTTCAATGCTGTCCTTTCCATGAAATTTATTATTACTTTGGATTGAAATACCCAAATTACTTCTCAATTATCTCTCTGTACTCCTCTTTTTGGTGAGCCCTTCTTCCTCTTTTCTTAGAGAGAAATAGATAAGAGGGAGGGGACGAGGCAGGGATTGTGGGTAGGTGGTAGTGGCAATATGGGAGTAACTTAAGTTGAGGGGTTGATTACTTAGTTTCAATCATTAGATCATGAATGAAAAATGTTTACATGACTATATTTAAATGATTTGTTGAAGTAGTTTAAATTTGAAATTAACATTCACGGGACATACTTATGTGAATGGTGGAATAACTCTAAAACACTCAAATATAACTCATCTTTTCAATATTTTTCAAACTTTTATATAATTTTTATATGATACTTTCAGCCATTGTTGTTCTGACATTATGATTTATGCACTGGACAATATTCTATGGTGTATTACAATTTGCCAGAAGTGCAAAGAGCACTCCATGCTAATATTACAGGACTGAATTACAGTTGGCAGGCATGCAGGTTTGCTGTTCATCAAAGATAAATTCTTCACTTCTTCAAAATTTAATGTGAATAAGATCCCTTTTCTCCTTAGTTTATGAATTCTTTATTGTCAATAAATAGTTTCTTTATTGCAAGTGCAGTAAAATAGTTCACTCGAACTGGGTTGATTCACCAAAATCCGTGCTTCCTATATATGAAGAGCTCATTGCTTCTGGACTAAGGATATGTGTCTTCAAGTATATTTTCCTTCTTCATTTGCAAATAAAAAATAAATTATGAGTACCTAATATATGTGAGATTTCTTTTGAAATATATGTTTCTTTGAGACGGTTCAATTATGCTATTTTGCTTTTTATTAATTTACAGTTGGATTACACTAAGGTTCGGTTTCAAGTCTGTATCTTTTTGCTTTGATTATGGAAGTCCTGACTGGACATATTCAAGATGAGGTGCTTTGGTGTATGCTCTTTGCAGATGATATTGTCCTTATTGAGAAAACTAAAGAGGGAGTTAAAGCGAAACTCAAGTCTTGGAGGAATGCTCTAGAATTTAAAAGTTTTCAGCCCAGTAAATCAAAAACTGAATATATGGAGTGCATATTTAGTTAAGAAAGAAATATTGAAGATGTGATAATTGATGATCAAATTGTCAAGAAGAGAGCGCTTTGATACCTTGGATCAATAATTCAAAATGATGGTGACATATATAATGACGTCGTTAGTAGGATTCAAGCAGAATGGGTAAAATAGAGAAATGCTTCTGGTGTGTTGTGCGATAGAAAAATCTTATCCAAACTTTAGGGTAAATTTTATAAAATTATGGTAAGATCAGCGATGATACATAGTGCTGAATGCTAATCTGTAAAGAGGAAACATACAAATAAAATAAATATTGTAAAAATGAGGATGCTAAGGTGGATGTGTAGATATACATGAAAGAATCGATGATGATGAGTAGTAGATCTGTGAATTTAATGCTATAGAGACCTTCGTCTCACTCTGAGGATTATATAGATGGTATCAATTCATAGATTAGAGCTTTGAATTGCTCTATTGAGCCAATTTTACGTTCATTTTAAATAGAAGAGAATTTTTGTCTGCTTGATTTTTTGAATTAATAGTTTTTTTTTTAAAGTTGGCATTGCCATACTAGTTAACTAAAATAGAGATGCAAAAAGTACAAAGTCAATTAACATCCTCTTTGAGGATGTTATAAAAGTCAGTGGGAAGGGACATGTCCTCTTAATAAAGTCTCATACTATAGCATAGTGTGTTAAAAATTAGTGGCACTATTTATGTTGCGTGACACATGAGTAAGTTTGTAGAATTGAAATAAAAGTAGACATTTACAATGTACTCAATGATAAGATCACTATCTGCATTGTTATGAGAACTAGTGGTTGCTCCTCATCCCTTGGTAGGTTTTTCATTGGTGTCTAATGATGGCTCTACTCTTCTTCTAGTAGTGCATAGCTACTATTTCCTATAGTGTGTATAAGTTTTTTATTAGATCTCGTGATGATGTACAGCTCTGAAGGCATTCAACAAGCTTCTCTGTCCTTATTGAACCTGAAGGCTCCTTTGATATTGAGCGAGGTTCGATTGTCTTCGGGAAGCCCTATTTTGGTGCAACCTACTTTGAATGAGTTGGAGCATGTCTATGGAGTCCCCTTCTAACCAAACTCCTATCTTCAGTATATCATCAGTGATGGGGACACAATGCCAACAAACCATCGATTTATTCCAGATAGAGTTTACACTCGGCACTCGAAATCTCACCATGTGGCGTCAATCTGGATGAGTATTGATATCTGCAGATTTGGCAGCAGACATAATTGATGGCTGATCACAAGATTGAAAATTCCCATTTAAATCAATTTATTGATTTGAATGAGAATATTCCAAATTTTAGCTTAATTTTGTTTATTTCCTTCTTTCTTTAGACACTCGTATTTGGCATGACTGTAATCCTTTTATTTTTATATTTATTGTAATAGGCCTATATAAAAGCATGAACTGGTTTTAGTTGTTCTTAATGCTAGAATGAAATCATTGTGAGTTTGAATATTGTGTGTTATATCCCGATGAAGGGAAAGGTTGGGGCCTTGGGTGAAAATTTCTAAATATCTTAAAGAAAACGATGTTGCAGAAGGCCGAAACAGCAGGATCGAGGTCCAAAGCCTTGGACGATGGCTGCAAGCCAGAGCGCGAGCAGTGGCTGGTCATGCACGATGTTGCAGATGGCTGCGTTAATTTAAACATCGTGAACGATGTTGTAGAAGGCTGCTGGAGCGACGACGGCGCAAGCGAAGCCCGCAGGTGGGGTCGTCGCCGCTCGCCAGAGGCCAGAGGGCTGCCAGAGGCGACGAAGACGCGAGCAGAGCCCACAGGCCGGCGCAGGCAGAGATCACAGGTTGGCGCGAGTGGGATCCCCGAACTGACAGGGAAGAAGGGAAAATGGATTTCAGGGCTGGGAAAATTACAAATGGGGCCTGGATTTTGCTAAGCTGAGATCGTGGTTTAAAGTGCGAGAAAAGTTGGGGAATACCTTAAAGTTTAGCCATCTGTAACCTTGTGCATGACCAGTCACTACTCGCGCTCCGACACACAGCCTTCCAAGACCTCGAACCTCAAATCCGCTGGTTCGGCCTTCGGCTACATCGTTCACGACGTGTCAGCAGTTCTGTCTTGAGACTTGGAATCTCCTCTCGAGGTAAAGCCCGAATATCGACTGAATACTTTGAAAATCCCGTGAAATCTTGTTGTGGAATTGGTTATTGGGACTGTGTGATTTGCTCACCCATGTGAACTTGGAATTATATTGTATTCTAAATTGCTATTGGGTATTATTATTTGTGAGTATACCTATACTACTGCGTACCCCTAGCTCTGATTTGTTGAGATAGAGTTGCCTAAAATTATTTGGTAAACTTACTAGATATCATTTGGGACTTATTTCTAGATATTTAAAATTGATTCTCTTCGTGGATTTATAGTTTCTGAGTTATTACATAACCATTGTCAGTAATAATTCTGAATAATTTTATGTTTATCTGTTAAATTATTCACTGATTTCTAATTAGGATTGCATCACGTATGTTGTCCCGCATTATCTGGTATTAGAGTATGATTGGAATAGAGTGCATTTAGGCATATTTAATTCTGTCTGCAATTTGCATATGTCCACTAGATTTGGTTTAGAATACACTAGGTCTAGCTTCTCTATTCCCATAAATATCAAATTTGAGGCTATGCACTCTCATGGCTAGGACTGATTATCTGGATGATATGAAAAATAAATTGTACATTTTCATCACTTATCGTGATCGACTCCTTGATCAATGGCAGTGTTTGACTCAAGGAGCGCCCTTTGTGACTGAGTACATTGCTAAATTTGATGAATTTATGATGCGATGTGGTGAGGCTGAGTCCCATGACAACCTTCTCCAGGTTTCGAGCTGTACTAAGAGAAGATATACAATGCGAGTTGTATTTACGTCATGTCTCTATGCTCGATGAGGCCTATCAGATGGCCCAGGACTACGAGTGATTTCAGAAGCCTCTTATACCCTGACGTACTGATATTTGGGAAGGATATACCATTGCTAGGCCAGCCTCTATGGGTGCTAAGCCTCCTGCAGCTTTTGCTCCTATTAGTCGCCCACCTCTTTCTGAAGAGAAAAAGAGCAAGGTTGTAGTTGGTGAGTCCACACGTGGAAATATCAAACGTCCAATACGATATTTCCGGTGCCAAAGTTTTAGCCACATTGCTGTTGAGTGCGCCTCCAAAGCCTTGATGATAGAGCAGGTCCCCAAGGATACTCTTTTATCTGCTGAGAACATCGATCCGACTTATATAACTGATCCCGCATATGCAGAAGAATTTGAGGAGTATGAGGAAGAGGTCTTCAGTCATACTACTGATCCTGCTCATTTTGGAGTAGTCAAATGTGCTCTTGCACAACCTAAGGAGTACGAAAAGTATGAGAATGAGATGCACGAGAAAGATAGTTATAAAATAGAAGTTGAAAGTTAAGTTGAGGAAATAATCATAGAGTTGGGTCATAATGAAAAGCAGATCATAAATTTGATAAGGACCATTAAATTATCTTACTGTATTAACACTATCGATCACATTAGGATGATTATAAGCCACAATCATTATGAGGTCAATAGGTTAGATCTGGTTAAGCATATTTATGCATATCTGAGATTTAGTAAAAACTCGACACCTATAGACCTAAATAGGTAGATGACGCATGAGACTGAGTGGTTAGCTACGCGAACGTCTAATTGGTGTGTTGGACGGTTCACCAGATATTTCTGGAGGACTTTATGACACCTATTAGGAACTGCATTTCTCGTGACTCTAACCTATTCTCCGCATGTCTATAATCAGAATTAAATATCCAGTAGGCACTAGTAAGGACATAAATTGAGTCTGCATACATTTAATTTTCTTTTCATATCATAGGTATGAGTTCATTTGAGGTCGTGCATGGTTATAAGCCTAGGATCTCTACTGACCTTATTCCTCTATCACTATATCATAGAGTTTTTGAGTTTGCACAATCATTTGCTGAGCATATTAGGCATTTGCATTAAGAGATCAGTAAAAAAATAAGTCTTAGTAATAAGACTTATAAAAATATTAGAAGATGCTCATAAAATATTACAAGAATTTTCTGAGGGTGATTATGTGATAATTTGGGTTAGGCCCAAGCGATTCTCTTTAAGAGTCGTTAAGAAATTACAAGCTTGTGGGGCACGTTCATTTAAAATATTAGAAAAACTTGGGTCAAATGCATATGTGATTGATTTATCATCAGATTTTAAGATTAGTACTACATTCAACATTTGAGATCTGGTGGCTTACAAAGAATCAATAGCAATATCCAGTGATCCATTTGAGCTTCTCCGCCCATTAAGAGAGAACTTACTCCTGGTCTATTTGTTTGTAAAGTTAAATTTAAAAAAAATAAAATTAAACTTGGATAGAGATATTTTTTTATTAAAAATTATGAATGATGTGAAATAAAGTTAGTTATTATGTTGGAATATGTGAGGGATATGATATAAAGTTAGTTATTATGTTGGGATATGTGAGTGATGTGATATAAGTTAGTTATTATTTTAGTAATATGTGTAAAATGCGAAATAAAATTAGTTTTTAATATTGAATTTTACGTGTGATGTAATATGCTTGGTTAAAATTAAATCAAGTTAATTTTTAAAGGTCAAACAAATGAGGCTAGTGTCCACTCTCACAGCCTTTCACAAAAAGAGCAAATTGAGCAGATTCTTGATGATCAGATAATCTTAACTAGAAATCGAGGATATCAAAGATATTTGTTGAAAATGTTTGCCAACATCAGAGGATTCCTGGATCACTAGAGATGAGTTGCAGCAATTTGATCCAGACTTGATAGAAAGGTACTACAGCAGAGTTAACCTTTACTCGACGGGATCGAGTTCTTCGCATCCAGATGAGCACAGTTCGCTCTCCCTTCTCTCAATGGGCATTAAAATAATTTATATTTGTAAATTATTTTAAAAATTTTTATTTTTTTTAATAGTACAGCTATTAATATATAAAACATTTAAGTAGACTTTTATGAGTTATTTAATATAACTTTTGGTGTTGAAAATTTTAAAACATGGACCCATGTGATATAATACTTTAACCTCAAGAATCAAGATGTAATTTAACCATTGTAAATCATGTGATATAATACTATTATACAATTTTAGACATTTTTAAATATAGTCATGTGCACACAATTTTTTTTTTAATATTAGAATTTATACCCACTCATTTTTGTGAGTGGGATATAATTTTTAAAAAAAATTTAATGTGCTGAGTATAATATTTTAAACATAGGTGATCCAATACTCTAAGGAATTTTCTAAAATAAAATTATTTAATTTTAGTTTGAGAATGATCTAACAAATATAAATTGATATTTGATATGCACAAAAAAAGTTTTTGATTGAGATGAAATCAAGTTTTATGTAAAATTATTAAGGAAAATAAAGTTAAAAAAATTAAAAATAAAACTAGATGCCAACCTATGTAATTCTAAGGAGCTATATGTAATTTGTCTACATGTTGGCAAATTAATTCGATAACGGCAAATATATATTCTATAAAAAAGGGCAAATATATATATATATATATATATATATATATATATTTGCGGCGTTCCGCATATGTATCCGGAAAAATGTTGCATGCGACTTTCCGCATATCTTTAAGTATGCGACTGCCGAAATCCGTGAGTTATAGCTCACGGATTTTCGACAATTTTGTAAAATTTGACGGCCGGCTTGCTCGTACAGAAACGTCATGCGGCACCACGCATGGGAGATATCGTTGAAAGCTTATGCGACCAAACGGTAATATTTTCTCCTACTTTTTTTATAATTTATATTTCACGCTGGATCAGCGCGAGTCGCGAAATTTTTTTTAACTATAACATAAAATATTAACTCAAAGATTTAGAGTTAGTTATTCAATTTCGTTGAGATCCAAAATATTAATAACTTTTACATTTTTTTTAACTATATTAAATGAACCAAAAATTAGTTAATTTTTTTAACTATTAAATGAACCAAAATTAGTTAAAATTTTAATATATTAATCCGCATAATATAGTCCAATGATGTTTAAAAATAATTTTATTTTTGTTGACGTAGGATGTGGGGATCCCAAGAAACACCGAAGAGAGAGAGTTCCGGGAGACGGCGGCGCGCAAGGGGGGGTGAACCTGCTAATGGAGGCTCAGGGAGAAGATTCAGTCCAAAGCAACCAGAAAAGCACACAGGGATTTAAGGTGGTTCAGGGAGGAAATCCCCTACGTCCACCGGTCGGTCAGCGAAGGAGTTTCACTAATAAGAAAAAGATAGCCCTGAAGGCTGTACAATGTTCTTAAGAAAAGAAGAGGAAGAAAGGAAGAAGAAGAAGAAGAGAGAGACAGAGAAGGTCCGGAGCTCCTCAGTTGGGGCCCTGATACAATGAATAATTATTTTCTTCTCTTTTTTCTCTGTCCTTTCCGCTAATCTCTGGTATCTCTTCTATATCCTCTTCTTCGGCTGGGACTGTTCAGCGGTTTTTATAGCCGTTGACGTGCATAGCTCCATCCTGGTTTTCCGGAGAAAAGGTGATGGATGAGCTCTGAACGCCGCTTGTCTGTCACTAGAGAGGTCCGCAGCTGTACGAGGAAGATAACATCCTTTAATGCTGGTACTTTTATGGGGAAGAGCGTCTGTACGAAAATCGGCGGAGTTAGGTGAAGTTGATTGTGACAGGCGTTACCTCGTACCCTCGGGCCCGAGGTTACGAGGGATGATCCTGGAACGTCGTGGTCAATGGTTGAGTGAATCCTCGTGCCCGAGGTTTGACCTGGGTCAATAGTCCTGCAAAACTGGAAGCTGAGTCAGCAAATCAATCAATCAAGTACAAACCCGTCGGGCGCCACGCGTTCGGCCAGGATGCAGCGCAGGAATCACGTGTTAACATCAGTCCCCCGCATTGTCAGGGCGCGAATATTAATATGGGTCCTGGAATGCGAACCGTCGCGAAGGTGGACGCGCTGCCCAAGGTCTGCAAGGATAAGATGGGGACGGAGTCTATTGCTTCGCATTCTATCCTTCCTGTCTGTCGAGTTTCTGATAGAAAGTGAGAGCGATCTCAAAGATGACGGAGAGGAAATGGAAGGTTGCGTCCGGCCTCTCTAAGAAAAGAGCCGGAGCACCAGTGACAGACGCCCCTCCGGAGAAGAAGATGCCGGAGGCAGGCGTGCCTTTGGAGGTAAGAACCCCTACGGCTAGGGTTGCCGGTGCCCTGGTACAGACGCTGGAATCTCTTCAGGGTACCAGGAGTGCTGAAGCCGCAGCGGTGGTGGTAGTCTCTGAATCTCCAGTTAAGCCACCTCCGGAAGCTAAGGAGTTAAGGGAGGTGGTTTTGATAAGAGAAACAGCCAGTGAGAGAAGCTGGCACCAGGGAAGATCATGCTCAAGGATGAAGAGTTTGAGCGGTTCCTCCCTGGTGTCGGGGCCTCTGATGAAGGTAAGGGGGAACCATCCCTGTTTGTTAGTAGGTCTATCCCCTTA
>JAEMOT010001346.1:72932-165649 GCA_019297695.1 Apostasia ramifera | reverse complement strand
GAGGGAGGGTAAGGGTATAATGGTAATTTTGTATATTTTTTAATAATAAAAAAATAAAAAGGGACCTAGATGATATTTTTTGAAAACCTAGGGACTCCGATGATATAATTTTAAAAACATGGACCTGTGTGATAATAACCCTTAAACTCAGGGACCTGGGTGAAATTTGTCCAAAAAAAAATTATAATATTTCTCAAATAATATTTAAACTTTTTTATATATAAAAAAGAAGTCGCCCTGGGCGCAGTACGCCAAGCGACTTTTGGTAACCAAAAGTTGTCCATTTGCCGGGCGACTTCGACTTAACGGTAGCCCAGATAATGACGTTAGAAATATACTCTTTTTGTTATTTTTTTTTATTATGCTTAATTGGTTAATTAGTTAATTAAATAACATTAAATTAAAAAAATCATCATGCGGAGGATGATCAAGGGGATATTACCGACTGGCATAAAGACAGACGCTGGCTAAGAGCCAGCAAGATATCTATAATTGGAATCTTATCTACAGCTATATTTTTGCCATCAAATAAAAAACATATTGCTGACGTTGGTTCATGCATATAAATTGGTGGTGTAAGTCAAATGTCACAAAAAATCAATGGAAAATGGGAAAAGGAAAACAAAGAAACGCAAATATTGAAGTCATATCACCAAATTTTAAGAGTAATAACATTCAATCTTAGAAACTTATCGACTTCCAAGAGATGAGCTGGTTCTCCGGTAAACTATTAGAAGCTATTTGGACCTGCATTTTGGCTGTTTCTTCTTTTATCAAAATTTATTTACTTTTTTCTTATTTTCTTAGCTGCGTGAATTTTGAATCAAGGTTGTGTAATATACTTTGCCAGAAATTATCGCAGCTTTCTATGTTAGGGGCTTCTGATTCAATGTCATTGTGATGTTATGTTATGTTATTTGAAAAAATTAATTGTTTGATTTGATGATAATGTTTTAGAAAATATTATCAAAAATTATAAGATTGATACATTTAGATACCACTCAAAAAATGGGTAATATCTAGATTACAATAGAGGTGAGATTAGATTGAATTTTTGTTACTTTTTAGTATAATAATTTAAATATAGCATAAACAAATAATATTGACGTCTTAATAAAATCTGGATAACATTGAATCAAACACTCCATTAGATACTTTTGTTGATGGAAAGGATAAAATACTTTTGATGAAGCCACCGAGAGTTCAGGCTAAAGTCAAAGCCAAGCAAGATGTGAGGAACCAAATTTAAATATGCTAAACTATTAAATGTTATGCAAAGGTAAAGAGTTTTAAGTTTACATAAAGGAATTCTTGTAGCCATCATGAATGGCGGAAGAATATCAAAACAAAAAGTATGACTGAGAAAGGAAAAGTATAAAGTGAAAAACTAGCATTTTGTATCAAGGTTATTAAGTAACAGAAGAAATGTTTAATCATCCTATATCACTCTTTATCTACGTGAGCGTACTTCATATATCCACCATCAAAACCAGGCAATAAAGTTAAAGTCGCTAAAGAAATCAACCACCTGAAGGAACTTCTAGCACGGAGTTAAAGTAACCTTGTGCAGTGTTAAAACAAAATCATGGGAAGGATCCCCGTTGACAAAGTCATAAGCAATCCTAAGAAAACCTCGTAATCAAAATCAAAGAGAATGCCGCTACTATTTCCTTTCCCAACAGACATACCTTCCAACCAATTATCTATTTTCTCCATCAAAGGGCAGCTCTGATTAAGTAAAAACTATTTGAAGCTATTTGAATTACCAAATAATTTCTATAATCATGCATCTGCCTATAGGACAATGCTTCTTATTTGTAATTTATACAATGCTAGTTTTATAGCACAAAATCAAACCCCTACAGTAACCGTAGCTGAGGCAAGTGAAACATGTGCACTCTGCTATTTCTGTTAAATTTGTCATAAGCTGCTAAATGATATTATATGATACACAATGTTGAATGGTCGTATCTGATTTTTTCTTAAGCTGAGATTTATATCAGGCAGTATTTAATCTTCACCGCCATTGTATAATTATTTAATCTTTATTTTATATCAGGTGGTTGTTTGATGTAAGTCAGTCACTGTTGTTTGATGTACCTCTATGTGTAGTTTCATCAAAAGACACGTGATTATACATCTCATCCTGCTTCTAATTTAACACATCTTTTATGTTGCATTTCCATATCATGCAAATTCAAGCCATGAATTATGCAAAGAGCATGCATGAAAAACAGAGTCCTAGGTTTGAAGCCACACCCTGCAATTCCAAAATGTAAGGAAACCGGAATGTTTTTGAAACTTTAAAACTGCAATGTTTGTAGTTTATAAACAGCCAATTAATTAGAAGGAGATAGACTTCCATGATCTTACAACTCTAGAGTTGACCATTGTATTATTTAAAAGCTGACTTGGTAATCGCTCTATTTTTAATTGATTTAGGATTAAATAATTTTCTTGTGGCTTCAAGTTAAATAGTGTAATAAGAAAGGAGTTCAACAAAGCTTAATTTTGTAAAAGCTGAAGCAGAAAATCGGTCAACTACTTTCGGTTTAGTTCGACACTTAACAAGTAACATGATTTGGGAGGGGTGATGGAATAACATTATCAAGATCCTATGAATCTGCTATCTAAATCTCAACATGCAAACCTAATTCATGTAAGTCACCAATTTAGGGGACAACAAAATGATTCATTAGGAGCTATGGGTTTCCTTATTTGAGAACATTCCAACAAATTAGTGGGGTGAAGTCTAAGCCCAGTGCAGGCAGTTTCAATCAACTCGATCTATCCAAAATTTCTTGCTAACTTTGTCAAGTTGTGGGAAACTAGGATTAGCCAATGTTGTGACGAGACATCTTTGTACCAACTCAACATTGTATTTCAGAATTTTGATTAGGTGACACAAAGTTCAATATAGACCATAGGTCGAAGTCGCTAATACCTTCCAACCAAGATCCAAGGAAAGTGTAACGACATATCAAGGTCTTTTGTTAAAAAAGTTGCAACAACATAGCAAAAGCATTGAAGCCTAACATTATGACTTTGAGTTATGACAACATAGAAAAAATATAAAAGCCTTATATCAAAAGCGTTCACTTATTAAAGCATATCAAGAGTATCAAAGCCTTCTGTCAGGATTTGGAGTTGTAGTGACGTAGCAATGGGACTTAATCCTACCACCAGAGATTAAATTGCTAACAGTGTATCTAGCAAGAAAGCCTAAAATTAGGGGCTAAATTTGAAGGGGCAAAAAATGATATAGGCCATGCCATCCTTCTCCATGCCCCTCTTCTTCTCTCAGCCCAACTTGTCCTTATACATATTTTGCAAGTATAAATCCCATGCCCTAAGGATGGCACCTGTTCATCCTCCTCCCGCCACTTTGCCTATTTAAATATATTTATAGTTTATGAAAAACCATATTGTTTTGAAACATATACATTTTATTTATGATTGGCATGAAGTACTTACTTTAAATTTGTTGAATAACTCCTTAAAATTTAATGAAACATCCTGCCAAATTGCCTATCCACCTTTGTAGCAAGCCTTATTGAGTGGCTTTCATATTGCTGCACCTATATTAGCTTGGTTGCACCCTCTGTCTCCTCTTGGTGTGCAACTACCTGCAGAGCTCTCCTGGACCTCTTGCTTCTTTTGGTCCCAATAAGTAGAAGGATTAGATAATACATCAATTGTTGGGCTAGAGGTTGGTGCACCAATGAGAGAGATATATATATAAGAATGTAATATTATCCATGGACCATTACCTATAAGCATAGGCTTTTAGGTTGGTTGGTAACCAAAGAATTAACATGTCATTAGAGACATATGATTTTAAGTTCGAGTCCTAGTTATCCCCATTTATCACTTGCATAAGGTTGAGGGAAAAAAAGAACCTATGTTGAATTGAGTCCACACAACAAATAAAATGTGAGAGGGCATGTAAAAATATAAAATTTATCCTGAGTCATTATCTATAAGCTTAAGCTTTTGGGAAGTTGCTAATGAGAGAATTAACAAGATAGAAAGAGAAGGGATGGGAGAGCGACAGCAGAGTCGTCAATATAATCGGCGACAGAGCCATCTGTTACGATCCAATTGCAAGGTATGGGACTTGAGTCCCACATTAGAAGGATGGGATTCTAATGTGGGGGTTATATGAACTTTGGGCTCTCCCCTCCCATGAGCTAGCTTTTGGGGTGTGGTTCTCCCAAAAGTTCATATCAATTGGTATCAGAGCCATACACTCCGTGTCCGAGTTGCAATCGAGCGGCGCCGGTGGTGACGCCGGTCTTGCAGTGTTCGCCCGGGGCTAGAAAGAGCTAGCGCAAAGCCAGCCGGCGTGGGCGCCGGGACTGCGGAGCGTGGGGGATTGTTACGATCCAATTGCAAGGTATGAGACTTGAGTCCCACATTAGAATCCCATCCTTCTAATGTGGGACTCAAGTCCCATACCTTGCAATTGGATCGTAACACCATCACCTCGGTAATGTAGGTGGCGACCTCCAGCACGACGAGGAGGGATCTTAAGTGGCAGCTACAGCGACCGCCATTGGCATCATCCGGCGAAGGTGAGCGGAAGAAGCAATGTGGAGCAAAAATAATGAGAGACGACAATGATATTTGGGGGTAGCCAGTCGAAGCCATCCGGACACGAAAGACTGGAAGAATGATGAAGAAAATAAAAACAATACCTAATTCGAGCGTCCGACCCTTGCCGGCTGTCTTTTGGGCGGCGGAGGTGGCGGCCTTTCCCGGCAGTCATAACAGATCTAACGACAATGGAGGTCCGCAGAAGCAGGCAGGAGAAGGCGAGCGAGACTAGAGAGACAGAGAGCAAATCATATGCGGCGCCAAAACAAAAAATTTCAGCGACGGCGCCACCGCTGGCCTCAGCCGCAGAAATTAGGGTTTAGAGGTCCAACGGCTTTATCCTCTAGATCGACGCTAATTATTATTATTTTTGAATTACGGCGCTCATTATTTCTGATGCATGACCGTTGGACCTCGTTCGGTTAGAGTTCATACAGGAGAAAGAAAATTTTATTTGAGATAATTACCAACATTCACTTTATTTATATATTATTTATTTATTTTTAATTAATTACACTATGCACACTCAAAATATTATAAAATCTTACATACACACAATTTAGTCAAAATTATTTAAAAAAAAATATTTCATTAGTAAATCATTAAAATTACATTTTTATCCTTAATAGTACATAGTTTTTTTCTTCCTTGATGTCACACTAAAGCGCTGATCTGTCCTAAAATCAATTCACATCGCGGATGTTTCCTTCTCTTACCATAACCTAAACATTAAAATTTTAAGATTTTCACTTAAAATATATTTAAATATCCTTAAAATAATATGATAAATGGTTCAGATTTTTGTAACCTAACTATAGTTAGGTTATTAAAAAATTATAATTGCTCATTATAATGAAAATAAGTGAGTGTGTGTATGTAAGATTTTATAATATTTTGAGTGTGCATAGCGTAATTAACTAAAAATAGATGAGTAACGCATAAATAAAGCGAAATGATACGGTATGTAGGTAATTATCCCATTTTATTTTTTAAATTTAATAAAAAAAAATTATTGTAATATTAGTAAGTATATAAAATATAAAATATATTCAATTCTAATATTTGTATTTGTGTTGGTTGTAAAATAAAATTAATTTTTATAATTATAATTTATGTTTGTTAAAAAAATTACCTCAAATCAAACTACATCAATCCGTAGCTAATCCGATGATAAATAAACATATTCTAATTGAAGACGTTCCGGATCAAGATTTAGTTTCACTTGGTTTAATATATATATCAGTTAATTTGATCAATCATTTGATAATTTTTTTAATTTTTTTTTTGTTTATATGCTTTGAATCTAATCTTATATTTATAAAAATCAAATCGGCCAAATTAATCAAACATATTTACTTATTTTTCTTTTAAATTGACATTATTCACTTGTTCTTTTTCAAACTATGTTCTTAATATTTATGATTTTAAAATGCTATAATAATATTTTATATTTTTAAAAATGAGCTTTAAAATTTTTAAATTTTTTAAAATAAACAAGTAAATAAATAAATAAAATATATAATTTTTATGAAATTAAATTAAACCAATCAAATTAATCAATTTGATTTTCACTCTATAATTTTATTTGATTAATTTAATTTTCAAAATTTAAAATTAAACTTAATCTTTATTTTTAGTCCAATAAAACCGACGATAAGATGTGCCGATTAAAATATGAGGTGAACAATTATAAATAAGATCCCGTTTATTTGACCGTTGAAAATTAACCTGATTTAATTTTAATTAAATATATAACATAACACGTAAAATTTAATATTAAAAATTAATTTTATTTCACATCCTACACGCATTACTAAAATAATAACTAATTTATATCATATCCCTCACATATCTTAACATAATAACTAACTTTATATCACATATCTCACATATTTCAACATAATAATTAATTTTATTTCACATTCACAATGATCAAAATTGCAATAGTACGAGCATGGTGAGGGTTTTATGCACACATATAAGTACGATAACAGCAAGACAGAACTTACGTGTGATGCATCTCGAACATTCAAGCAGAGAGAATGATACTCAAAGAATCGAAAACAACTGCTTTCGTTGTTTGCCTCGATCGATTTAAAATAACGGTTGATTTTCGAATCAAATGATGTACGTACAGACCATCGAATTGACGACATGTATCTTTCATATTTGAATTTTTTAGAGCTTAAAGAAGCCTTTTGTTCTGTCGTGCAAACAAACTCTTGGAACGATCTAATAAATCTTTCAACTTGGATGATCATTTAGAACAACTGGAGATAGAATTGCAAATGCTGAAGCAGATTAGGAGCAGTAAGCAGTCCCCCTAAACTAAAGCAGTGAAAAAGTACAGGCAGCTAAAATTCACCATCAAGATCTACAAACCCACCATCATAATACAAAACTCGCCAGCCGCAGCTAAATTCAGGAAGATCAAGCGTACCAAAATAAGCGTCTCAATTCATCGCCAGTTTGCCTACGAAGAGCTGGGGTTGCTGCCCCAATTCTCCTTTCAAAATGTCAGTAGGATTATATTCATGTTGATGCTCGTGACCTGGCCTCTGCAAATAAGGAACAATACATTACAGAAGTGCCAACAGAACATTTTATTTATAAGACTATATTTCAAGAATCATGCCATGGATTTTAATCTGTTCACATGATTATCATCTGTAGCCTCATCACAGCCGTATGGAGTATTCTAACATTCATTTTCGTGAATTTATGTCTGTACATTGTGTATACGCATAGTATTAGAAAACTATGAAAGACTGAGGGAGGAATGGCCGGGGGTAAAAAGAGCATGGAGCAAATCCTATAGTAACCAAGGGGCTGGGACACCAGAAACTATATTGACCCTTCTGTCTTAGGGTGGGCCGCAACCAGGTATCATATTTGGAGCACGAGGAATGCCAGAATCTACCACGAACCACACGCCATTCCAAGGACTAGCAGCTCTAATTTACTCAAATGTAGTCCAAGGTCGATTCCATAACCTGGAGACCTGGAATCCCATAAACCCATGTGGCTATGGTAACCCCCCATCTCACTGGGATCCCCCTCGGGGTGGGTCAAAGTCAACTTTGATGGCTCTATACAAGCAAACAGTAAGGTCAATGCAACAGCAGTTCTTCGTGACCACCAAAAAGTCTTTCTGGAAGCTGTGAGTACCAGATTGTTTATGAGAGCAATCAAGGTGGTAGAAACCAAAGGGGCTCTAGAGGCGGCGGGGATGACTAGTGCTTGGGTAGATAGAGTGCAAGGCATGTAGTTGGAGGGAGATTCAACCATCATTACTGGGACATCCTGCTTTCACTATGTGGAGTTACTAGAAGCGACTTACCTGTCTTTAAATCACAAAGGGTTACACATGTATATAGATCCACCAACAAGGCGGCTAACTTTGTAGCTGTTTCTGCTTACATAACTGATATAAGATAGAATGAAGGTACACAGGTGATCTGATTTAATGTACTTACTTTACGTTTTATTGTATTTTAGGCTTTGAGCAACTTTCAAAAAAAGAAAAATTTTAGAAAAATCATGAGTGGCATGCGACCTAGCAAACAACCACATGAGGACATCTTTATCATCATCATCAGCGGTTCAAATCAAACTACGCTAATAGTATTTTGACATTAATACAAATCAAGTCATTTTTAATTTAACTAGATTGCTTGAGTTGATTTATGGGAGTTTGTAATTTATATTTAGTCCCACATTTAGGATCCTTCTAACTGAACTCAACAATATGTGTTTTTAAAATCACATCCTACACAAATCCAAGATCAAAATTTAAGTATATTTAACATCATACACATTTTAAAATAAAAAATTAACTTAATTTTATATCCTACACACAAATCAAAACAGTTTTAAGTTATACTTCACATCTTACAAGCATCCCAAGATAATAACTAAATTTATTTTACATTATACACAACTTTGAAGATTAAAATATAAATGTGTTGAGCGATTATTGGGTTCAAGTGCCTAAATGTTCGGGTGGGGTGCCCAAACACGACCCGCCACACAAACACGAGGTGGGGCCCGCAGTGCACGTGGGCTACCCAAACTCAATAATTTTTTGAGTTTGTTTAGCTAGGTTAACTTTAACCTCAATAAAGTCAAACTTATATGGTGATAATCATATTTTGAAAATTATGTATGATGTAAAATAATATTACTTTCTTAGGATAAGTGCAGTATATGAAATATAGTTCTTATTTGGTATATATGTAAGATATGAAATAAATCTAATTTTTTATTTTAAAATATGTATGATAAGAAATAGTTAAATTTTGATATTGGAATTTATGAGCTGTGACCTATTGGGTTAAAGTTAATATAGTTATTTTTAGTGGTGATAGAGTTGATATTCAATCAAGTAAAACGAACCTCGGTGAAAATTCTTAACTCTTGATATTCCGATGAAGAGTCGGATAGAGATATTAACAAAGTATAAACCCACTTAATTCCCCAGCCCTTCAATCCCCAAGTTATTCCTCGTTGACTAGGACTATAGCAATTCACATAAGATACATTATGTTCTATCGAAGATCCTTCACATTTTTTTCTACGAATCAGAGGAGTCCTAAGAACCCCTTCACCCTACCCTATACTAAATCAATTCAGTCAAAGAGGTCCATTTGCAAACTACTAATCCAATTTACATGAAGAACCCTCCATGAAGAAACTTACACCACAAATACCAACAGCATTTGACACATCATCAACTTGCATGTCTGAATTTAAGAATTTAGGGATGTGCACATCATCATCAAAAGTCTCGAACAAATGGCTTGCCTCCAGCCAAATCCGTGATATCAACACCATATGAGGGCAAATCTCCTTGAAATTCATGTGACCGAGCTTCCATGGAAATTCACTCGAATCTTCAATTAAGACACAATTTCACCTTTGAATTCAATTATTGTTGGTTATTGGATTTTCATTGGAAATTATTTGTTCAACCGAATCATCATTATGACTCTAATTTAGAGATCTGTCAATTGAGATGGTAATTGCAGGAATCTGATTTTGATGCATCTCATTAAATTCCTGATCCACGTATATAATTTGATTGAATAAAACTGATTGCTTTAATCTAACATCATAAATTCTAATTTAACAATAATTTAGTTTGTTTTATGGCGTCCAATATATTTGGCTTTAAGGGGTGGTAGTTTCTCCATTATCACATAAGATGCTTCTGAAGATCAGTTGCACTATATTTATAATTAATTGATCATGTAAACAGTTGATGTTTGACGTGCACATAATCCATATTGTCCCGAACACATAATAACGACCCAGTCATCAAGGGAGTGAACTTTGATGTGTGTGTGTGAGAGAGAGAGAAACAGAACGGGACTGGTTAGCACAGATGCAGAGAAAAATATGAGTCCAACAGAGGTTCGAGTTATAAATATTATCTAAAAGAAAGCATAGACAATACGATAAAATCAGTTTTCAATATCATCTAAATAGCAAACAAATGACAAAACACTAAAACAAACCTTCTAATAGAAAAACATAATTTTTGATGTGGATGTGTTTTATTGTTATAGAATAGAAGATGTATGAGCATGTAAACTGCAGATTGTAGGAAGGTAAATAATATTTGTGAAAGAATGAATAAAGACGAGGACCAAAAGTAATTTAACATAGGATTTAACACCATATCTCATAGGCTGGTAGGTAGGAAGGGCAGAGAGGAAGAAAGAGTGATTGATACAAACCAAACGCTCTGATGCCGATATCTATGTAGGATGAGAGTGGAACCGCGAAGTCGAGTAACAGCACAATACTAGTGAATAATTAGGGTTTTCAACGATTCTCACATAAGGTTTTCCCATTGATCCCATCTAAGATATCAATCTCTTCCAGAATCCCTTATGCTAACGAATTTCAAAGCTAGATCATACAAAATCACAAATTTTCATTCACAAAAGAACAATCCAAATGTTTAAGTATATAATCTATTTAGATAGAATTAATCCTAGCTTAAAATAAAGACAAGATTTGTCGAGATAAACAAGCCCACTAATATAATTAAAATAAATAAATATTTGACTAATTCAAACCTATAATAAACTCTCTAAATGACAAAATAGAATTAAAATTTTTTATATCAATCATGTTTATCAATGTCATCAAGGAATGCGATCAAATATGGACTATCAGTCATCAATCCCCATCAATTCTCCACAGGTCGTCGAGTAAAGATCAACTATGCTAAGGCGTATTTCCATGAGGTCTTTATTAATTTATATCTTTAGGTGATCAAGTCAATCTATGACAGTTCCTCCCTAAATGTATCCAAACCTAAAAAACATAGATGTCTCTACAAAACCAAATATCATTAGTACCTTTATTTCAAATAAAAATGATATAATCATCCAGAATTATTTATTTGAAATGGATTTTGCAAGTGAAAACTCAAGTATGAGCTCAATTAGGTAGAATGCAGAAAGCTAAATCCGCTAGGCATTACTACTATATTCTAAAAAACCACAAAATATGAAACACTGAAAGTACAAAAAATCCGAAAATCTGGAGGTAAATACACAATTCAACCAATCAACGTAATCTTATTTTAAACTTTAAATTAATAGTTTTCAAAATTAGAATATACCTAATTATCACATAATTATTTTTAGAAACCTTTGCACATATATATGTAATAATTTTTTCATTAAATTTGCTGATCTCTTTATATCGTGAATGTAAATGAGAATACACATGTAGACTCGACTCAGAATAACTCTCTAGCATACAATAAAGAAAATCAAATGAAACAAAGTGCATGTAAATTCACCAAACTAAAATCTAAAATCTGCTTGTTGACACAGTCCGATCATTAATACGTGGGTAGTAGACAACAATATAGATACAAATGTTACCTAAAAGATACCAAAGAGTTTTCCTTGCTGGCAATGGGTATGGGTCAATCACCTAATCACTAACCGATGATGAGACAGAATAATTCAAGCGACCTAGTTCGTTGTTACCAGTCTATTTTAAAAGGAGCTTTCAATTTCCCAAGGAATCTTGGCATGTAAACTAAGGGGAAAGATTCACCTAACTTCATCTTTTCTTAAACACCAGAGAAAGCAAACTGTTAACAAATAACTGAAAAACTCGACAGACTAACCTTTTGAAGTCTTAATAAATCATACTTATGCCCAATGAATTGCTCCTCTTTATTCTTGAATTGCCTCCCAACCTCTTTTTCATACAAGACTTTCTTATATAAGATGGTTTTAGATGTCATGCATAAAAATGTGCCTAATCAGATCAAATACAACATTATTATCATGATCAGAATTAACAACCATCACAATGTGTTCTATATCTTTAACTTCCAAATCACTATGCTGCCCAACAATACATGTACTAGGTTTTTTTCTTCAAGATTTTCAATCATGGTTAAATCTATAAGAGGAACAACATCAACCTTACAATCAAGAGTTTTAATTATCTCGTTTTCATCTATAATCTTTTCATTTACATGTTCGAATTCTAAGATATTACCGTTGATATTTCAATTTTTTCCTTGTAATTTTCATATTCTTCTATTAGTTTTAGATCTTCTACATAAATAGAGATAGCTAAAGAAAAAAGTGTTATCATCAGAAATCATGAAGACCTTGGCAAAAGTGAATAGTAAGCAAACAAAAGAAGAACAAATTCAAATGACAAATTATCTCAAATAAATAGAAAATTTTTCTAAATTTAATTATATGACAAATCAAGATAATTTTATATCTACAAATTAAACTTATTTAAATTTTAAATAACTGAGTCCCTAAGGTAAGGCCTATATTTCACATAAGTTGAAGAATTTAAATTTATTTCAGCCGGATCACTATGCTTTTAAAATAATTTCACTACTATTCATCCCTTCAATTTTTCCTATAAAATTTTATAAAAATCCACAAAATACCGCCACCGTCTCCCGAAAGTTTTAAAATGACAATAAATTTAAGAGAAATTATTGAAAAACTATAAATTTTTCCTAATTTAGTTTTAAGCACTTAAATGAACTAGAAATAAAGACATGATTTTGGGAAAGTAATATAATTTCATGGTACTTTATCTAAAGCCAAATATAAAAATGAAAAGTTATAGAACTTTTCATTGAAGTACCTAGACTTGTATGAATGTTATTATCAAGTCCAAATTCACATGAATAAACATTGAAAAATTACACAAAAGGCCTGTTAGTTTTTCAATATATCTTTTAAATCCAACTCAAAAAAAGAAGAGGTTCCGAACAATCATACTTGGATGAAAAAGAAATTACTTTCACATCCTAAAGGATTTGAAGAAGTGAACTATGGGGTGAACATTGCAAAATTACATAGGTCACCTAGTTCCGCAATATTTGGTAAACATCACATAATAAATTTAAAATCATTAAAAGTAGAGAAATCAAATTGTTTAAAAATTACAGAAAAGCCATCGCATGATCAAGAAACTACTGAAATAATATTTTAAATCTTTGCATTAAAAATCCTTAATTTTAAAATTTATAAATTGAGGGTGTGTTTGTTTAGATAGTTTAAAACAACATTATTAACTTTAACCTGTTACATCAGGTCATATACACATTTTAATATTAAAATTTAACTATATTTCACATCATACACATTTCAAAATAAAAAATTAACTTTATTTCACATCCTACACATAATCCAAAATAATAACTAACTTATATCACATCTCTCACGCATCTCAACATTTTATACTTTAGTCCCGAATGATGACTATTAATAAATTCATACTCCATAAATCTCATTAAACTTGCCCAAGTTGATAGAAAAAGGACAACAAAGGATATACAATTTATAAACAATTCATTAATGTCATAAAATTACTATATATTTCAATGGACATTTTATATATGCTTCTATTATCATAAAAGCCAAGTCCAAAATATCAATAATACCAAAAATCATTTTACATGGACCACATGATATTTCACATTCTCCACTATCTAGTAGAACACAAGGTGATTTTTTTTAGGTTATTTTAATTGGGGTGAAAGATAACTTTTGATGTGACATCATTGATTTGAGAGTTGTGAAAATCTTGAAGGTTTATTTTATGATGTGCGTAAGACGTGAAATAAAGTTAATTATTTATTTTGAAATATGTAAGATGTAAAATAAAGTTAATTATAATGCAAGAGTTCGTGTAGGATTTGAAATATTATTAGTGTTTTTTTATGAAGAAATATTGTTTGTTTTAATATAAAACTTTGTGTATGATGTTACCCATAAGGTTAAATGTAACCTAAGTTATCTTTAACCTAGACAACAAATAGCTCTCAAGCTAATTATATTAAATTTCCATGTAAATTGTAAAGATGCTAGGGTCCAAGTAACATATTTATAGAGGGTACGTCCTTAACTATAATCACACCAACAAAATCCATGCATGTAATATTTTTCTGAATACGGGCTACAATGATTGTAGTGAAATTCATAAATAGTGGAGTTGAATATCATGATGATAGAGGTATATTGATCCAATATGATATGCCTAAACTAGAGGCCCTTATTTGTAATTATGCATTAAAGTATAATATTTGTGTTAGGAAATCATGAATTAAATGGTCCCATTCTGGAAATTTTTTAAAAATTAATGCTCTAGGTCTTCAATTCATAACTAATGTTTTCTTATGAATATGGCCATTATTATATAATCTTATTACCATTCAATTTATTCAATGGTATGATGTGAAATCATCATATTCAATATTTGAGCCAAAATATAAAAATTCATTGAAAGATATAGTAATATGAGCACTTTAATGAAATGTTTATAAATTGAATGTCCACGATTATAATTTTTTCATCAACTTGAGTAAACACAATGAGACTCACGGAGCCTAAATTTATCAATATTCACCATTCATAATTGACGAACTAAACATTTTAAAGGAGTTTTGAAAGCTTTAGGACTTGTTGTAGAGATTTTAAAACTAAGAACCCTTTAATGTAAAAAACAAAAAACTTACTTTTTTGGAATTTTTAAATCATGTTTGTACTCCTTTATAAATTTCTCACACATTTAGTCCTCTATTTTCAATATTTTGAATTTGTTTAAGTCTCAAAATGACCTTAAAAGAAATATTACAGAACTAGGGGATCTCCTATATAATTTCACAATATTCAACAGAAAGCTAAATTTTTCAAGTATTTAAGACCTAAAAATAGCAATATTATTTTCATCACATGTACTAAAATATAAATATGCAAAATATCTTCTTTGCATAAGTTGGACTAAAAAGAAATATTAAAAAACTCGAAAGGCTTTTATACTATTCAAATTTGATTACTTTGTTGACATGAATTTGGACTTGATAAAAATATATAAGTCCAAGTGATGTAATGCAAAGGTCCAGAATTCTTTATGGTTAAATTTGGACTTAAGAAAATATAATAAAAATCACCACTTTCTCAAAATTACATTAAAGGCCTTATTTCCAGTTTAGTTTAAGATTTAAAAATAAGTTTATAAAACTTCATAGCTATTCCGTAATTTCTCTCAAATTTATTGTACTTGTAAAACCTTTGCGAGAGCAGTGGAGATATTTACATGATTTTTAGAAAAATTAACGAGAAAATTGACGGAAGGACTATCGATAAAATTCCTTTCATACCTCAAAAACTCCACAGAAAGAAATCAAAATCGTGAAGCTATGTAAAATAAGAGCATAGCTTTAGGAGCTCGGATAATATTTACACATAAATAAATTTGAATGGACGGTAAATAATAATTTACATAATTAAACTAGAAGGCAAAAATTAAATAAATTAAATAAAAGTTTTCACGAGGTACATTTAGTTCCCCTCAGAAATGTAGGTAACACCATGAGTGCATGATTGCACAGGCTGCTGGGTTGCACGATCTCGCGGGCCATGAGCAAGGCTAGGTGCAACATGAACTCAAACGGACTAGGGGGCTGCATGGACATAACATGGGCTTAGGGGCTGTGCAGGGATCACGCTGGGCTCCCTTTGGTGTTGTGCACCCGAGCAACAAATCAATGCAACAATGGTAGGCATGGCGCCATGGAAGCGTGACCGTGATGTAGAGGCTTGATGGCGAGATTAAAGCGAAGGTGGAACTAGACTTTAATAGCAACAAATTGACGAGAAACAAATGCTCTGGTACCAAAATTGATGTGAAGTGGTAGTCGAACGGCAAATTCGAGTAGCAATGGAATTGAAGAGGATAAATAGGGTGTCAAAGTATCTAACATAAAGATTGCCCTACCCTTCTCTTTTGAGATATCAATCCCTTCTAAAATCCTTCACCCTAACCCATGTCAAAACCAGATTGCACAAAAATGCAAAATTTCATTCATCAAAAGGCTATCCAAAATTTCAAATACATGATTTATTTAAAAATAGCTAATCTCATCCTAAAATAAAGACAAGATATAATAAATTAAAAAAAGATTTGACCAATGCAAACATATAACAAGCTACCTAAATAATAACATAAATAAAAATAATCTGCAATAGCCCTGCCTATCCATATCATCAAGAATGTGATCTAATCAAGATGCCCCATCAGAGAGAAAGGGTTTTGGAGAAAGAGAGAGTGAGAGAGTGAGAGATGGAAGAACATTTAGTGAGACATATGAACATTCCCTCATCATCCAAATAGGTTTACCGATCTTGAGAAATTTGATTGAGGGGCGATCTACAAGGCCTAAAGAACAGGGCCTCAATGATCCCCCCTGCAGCAAAATGATATTCTCCCAAGAGCTGGTCCCACAGATTTTATAGGCTTAGGACGTGTACTATCTTCAGACGTCATCACAAACATGTAGTTAAGAACTTATTTGCATGCTCCCATCAGGAAAATAGAACTCAGAAAGATACAGAATATTTTCATGCATTAAGATATCATTTTAACTATTGTTCTATGACAGATAGGCTACTTCTGCACATAGTTTTCTAATACTTGCAAATGGGTGTAAATAATAACAAACAAGAAATTAAAATTCCAGAATAATAAGTACTTATACTAACTTGAACGTTTGCGATCCCGGCAGTATCTGCTTGCACAGAGACATTTAAAGGCCTTTACTGGATGAGTGCAATCATCAAAATCAATTCCATAATCCTGCATAATTAGTCTATATTTAGCAAAGAGATTTGTAAGAGGAATTTGTTGCAAAACTTTGATCCAATAAATCTTTTACATGCAAGACAACTCCTGTAAATAATGAGGAAACCAAATATCACTGAACGTCAAGGAGCACATGTTACAATGTTCTCTTGGTCTAGTTCTAAATTTTTAATTTTTAATGGAAGAACTAACGTATTGGGATTTATATGATCTTACTTCTCTGAGTTGCATTTACATTTGTTGGATACATGATATTTATTGGATAGATGTGTGACCTTTTTTTTTTTACATGATTTCTGCATGCTAAAAATGTTATTTTAATCTTAAGATAATTCAACTCATGTTATCTTTGATCTTTACAATCATACTTCATGTCATTTGCATGCTATGGATCTTATTTTTAGTGTATGAGAATGCTTGTATAATTGTTCTGAGTAGTTGAAATACAGGTTACAAGAAATTTGAAACAGAGAGACTCAGTTTTCAACCTAAAGATCTAGTTCAGTATAGTTTGGTTTCTTGAAATCATCCACTACTGAAATCATCTGATAGGTGGCACAATTTTGTTAGTCACAGCCAAAATCATGAACTATTGAAATCATCAATAGCTTAGTTCTTACATGCCTATATTATCCGCTACTGATATCATCCAGTAGTTAGAAATTTTCAGAATAGACTCGTTTACACAATTCTCCGTTTGGGGCTTTCTAAAGCGTTATTTCATCTGCCGGATTAAACCCTATAGCACTTAGGTCATTTCTTTGGATGGCCATGATCTAGAACAATACAAATGAAACCTAAATTTCAGCAATCAGTAAGCAAAATGGAAGATACAGGATATATCAAGAATGTATACTGGGAATATTTACATAATAATCAAGAAATAACAACTAAAACCTAAAAGACAATGAGATCCAAGATAGAAAATGTTATTTTCAATCAACTAGAGCAAGGATATGCAGTAATATGCATCCTAAAAAAATAATAATCAAACATCCATTATGATGCACAGTAATGTCCAAGATCATAAAACGAGCAATCTAGTAACCACAACTACAACATCAAAAGGATTTCGAAAACTACCAAAAATATGAGTTTAAAGCCGACGTCACCTAAAGATCAAGAATCCCAGCGAGTCGCAACAAGAACATAACCCTCATGTGATCTACAAAATGGGATCTCAGCGTTGGAGGGAGGATCGATTTGGCGCCCGTACCAACAACCCCCAGGGTTAAGGCAGAGGGTTAGCATGTTAGGGTCAGCAAAATTAGCACCGTGTAATGGGAGTGTGCTAGAGAGCGCAGCCTCAGTGTTAATCCTAATAAGGACAAAAAGGGCCTCGACAGTGTGCGAGGTCATACAAAACATATTAACAAAAATATAAATTTCATTAAATAAAAATATTTTTTATAATATATTAATTTTATTATATTTGTATAATTACTAAACAATTTTTTTTTAAAATAAATATACATGATAAATATTTCATTCAAATTTTATTGGATATGCATCATAATTATAGTTGTAGTTCAATGGATTTGAATACCTTTAAATATAGTATGAATTCTAAAACTACCCTCTTAATTTGTTGCCAAATAACAGCAAGAACAAGACCTAAACTGGGATCAAACTGAAATTTTTTTGTTTAATTTCAGTTCTTAAAATTATGGAACCGACCTGGTTCAGGTCCAAATTTTACCTAGAACCGATCCAAACTGATTGAGTTACACCTCTAATAAATTTAAATGTATACACACAAGTACCTTTGTATATGCAAAATACATACATTATATATATGTATGTATGTATATACATAAACACATACATATATAACACGTGTTTAAAGAAATACATGTGTGCACATATAAAGGCAAAATTAAATACTTAAATACATATGTATTTCTCCAATGGAGTACACAATCTTTAGAGCGATAAAGAAAAAGATGGTCAATAAATCTCATAGTGGGTAAGCACCACTTTTTGATATGGCATACCAATAAATATCCTAATAAGATATCCATGATAATCTGGAATCTTCAATCATCTTGGTCAGCCACTAATTATGTCTATCTGTCAAATCATTATATGCTCATCCATCCATCCAGATTGATGCTACCTGATGTGATCCCAGTCACTAGGTGTACACTCCACTTAGGACAACTCGATGATCCAATAATATGGACCCCCACCAACTCTCGTCGGGAAGGAAGATAAATCAACTATGCTACAATACCTCTCTAGTAAGTTAAGATCAGGCAGTTGGAGCAATATCAAGAGATCCAAAAGGCAGAGCTGATGGCAAACCTCTCTACCTAACCATATATCTCTAATATCCTAGATTTTATGTTGAAATTATCTAGTCATTGAAATTTTTCTTAATTTGCTCTTTGTTAGTTGAAGGCTATATAGGACAGTCAAAAATGGGTTCACTCTCAATAGGTGAAAAACGATCAAATAAATTACTTTATATTGTTGGTACTTTGGAAGCCATCAAATATAAAACACTTAAAGTTGCACTAATCCCAAAATCCAATAGAAAAGTTTATAATTTCTTAATGATTCCCAAAGGAGATTATTCAGGTTTCACCTAAATCATCACATAATTATCCTTAGAAAATTTACGCAATCTTCTGCGAGCGCCTGTCATTTTTTATAAGCTTCATCGTTGATGCTTATCATAAAATTGATCTCTCGACGGATATGACTAAAATGTCATGCAAATAATTGTGCAGAATCAAATATTCTAGTGTATGGGTAAAGGGATGAGGCCAATAAAAGCCCTAGGTTTGTAAATATATAGAACCTCAGATAGACTCATGCTTATGAACCTATTTTTTTTAATACAAATTCAGCTCTAAGTATGATCAAACATAATTCCTCTTGTTCTCCTCTGCGAAACACCCAGGTAGGTTAGGGCTATCAATGATCCAATTTTGAGTCGACCTAACTTCAACTCAAGACTGACTTGAAAGTTTTCGATTTAACCTCAATCCGATTAAAAATATGAACTAGAAGAGTTCAATCTGATATTGATCTAAGCTAGGCCTGATTTGTTTATTATTGATTCAAGCTTAATCCAAGCCAAAGTTGATCTGACTTTCAATTAATTTCAATCTTTCAGTCAAAATTTAAAGTATAAATGTGTTAATTATTCAATAAACTTAAATCATGATGCTCATCTTGATCTAATAGTTAGAAATAGAAACAAAAAATAATATGTAGGAAATTTGAACAAAAAAGTACGAAGGAAATTCTAATATAGTGATCTATTAAATTTTATTAAAAAGTTTAACATACTCAAGCAATTTATATCTAAATATTTATATATAATTTTTTTATTATTTTAATCAATCCAATTTCAAGTTGGCTTGATCCAATCCTATGCTAGCTCAATGGACTAATAAAAACCTCGAGCAATAAAAACGACTCATTAGTCGACTTGCATGGATCAAGTAAATCTCGATTCGATCCAAAATACAATTTGACTTCAAGTGATCTTTAATCTTCAAGCCAAGTTAATAACCTAAAGTTAATTTTTAATATGAAATTTTATATATGATGTGGTATACCTGTTTAAAATTAAACCAGGTTAATTTTAACCTGCCAAACAAACAAGCTTTAGTGGTTATAACAACCTAAACTATCAAGCAAATAACAATATGCCACAGGCATTACAAGTTTAAGACCAACCAAAATTTTTTTTTTTGGAGAAATGATGATAGAAATAGATGCGGTAAAAAAGAGAAACTTTGGCCAGCCACCAAGCTTAAGCCATTTTTAATTTAAAGTCACCAAGCTTCGAGAAATATTTGAGAAACACAAAACTAATGATCATCCTTTCATTCCACTTTACACGTATAAATAGACTCACAACTAAGTAGTAAGAGAAGGAACAAACTATCCACTAGGAAAGTCAAAATAACAACCAACTAAAAATAATTACAATCACAATCAAAGTCAAAGACCAAACTACCCACCAATCATTTGACCAAATCAAATCTAGGTGTGCATCCAACCTGTATGAACCTGATCTGGATTGCTTTAATCTGGGATCTCGTAACGCGTTTATGTTCGATCTAGTTCCCGTGTATGAGTGGCTCATCCTAAATTGTATCGTGATGTTTCATTATTTTTAACTATGCTTAAAAACCATTTATCCAATCCTTCTGAAATATCACTTCTAGCATCAATTATGATTCATTTGTGCTTGAAGAAGTACTATAATCTTCATCCAAAATTCAAACGGAGTATTGTTTCCTCCCTGGTTCTTCCACTTAACTTTCTACTACAATCTTCATCTACATGTCCTTTAAATACATGCATGTCTCTGCCAAGTACACTTTACTGCTTTTAAAAAGAAATGAATAAGCTTTCTAGAGCAACAGTCATGGTTTAAATAATAGGAAAAATTTCTTACAACTTGCTTAAAAAACAATACCAACATTCAAAATGACTAGCAAAATAGTGGGAAGTGATACAAGATATCACATCAATGCTACTCACCCAAGTTAGTTCCTCAAGAGCTTCTATCTTTCTCGTAGTGAAGAAGGCAAGCTGCATAATTAGATGTAGGCATATTCAAAACTTTTTTTAACAAAGATTTTAGAATTTATCACTTGTCATACAAGTCTAAAAAAGATGAAATGTCGAAACATACGTGATAATAATGATGGTCAGGTGTCTCCCACTCAACCGGAACCTCAACCAAATTGGCATCAAGACATCTAAAATAAGTAAAAAAACTTAGATGAAAAGTATACAGACAAAAAATATCCACAATAAAGAATGTAGTGACTTCAAGTGATATCGAAGCACATCAAACCAGTTGCTAAAAATATGAAAAGAAAGTTGTTGATGGCGATCTACCAAATGAAGGATTTTCACCATACTTATGTCAGGTGAGGTTGTTGTTTGAGTTTTAATCACAAAAATAAAATCACCTTAGCCACGTTTGGTTGGAGTATGCTTTAGAGATGTTTAAAGTTTTTTCTAAAAGTTCTTTTTAAATAGAGAAAGAAAGAAAAATATTTTCATTTTATGACGTGAAATAAAATTATTTTACTATGGAGCTGAAATAAAGTTAATTTTTTTTATTAAAGTATGTCTAAAGTAATTTTTTAAGATTGAATTTTATATAGGATGAGAAATAAAATTAATTTCTAATGTTTTAATTTATATATAATGTAAAGTAAATATACTAGTAGATCTACCATTTCACATCTCAAATCCCAGTGGATCAACTTTTAAACCAATCATGGATTTCATTCTAACAAAATCCTTAATGAATCCCATTAATCCCAGTGGAGTTAAATTATCAAAATACTCCACTAGGAGTACACAATTTCTACCATGACGTGATGCAATCCCTATTCTCAGTGGCTTTACTATTCCATTACCCTCAAACTCCTACCAACTCTAATGGTTATTATTTTCTAGGAGCTATGAAATACGGACACTTCTAAAAACCACATCATATTCGTCAAAACCACGTCATATTCGTCAAAACCACGTCATATTCATCTTAAACACGCGAATATAAGGGGACACGAGGGGATACAATGTTGGACACGCCACGTGCCGTGTCATAATAAAATATTTAAAGATACAAAAGAACAGTTTTTGAACAAGAACACTTCGAAACACCTTAAGACACTTTTGTGACACTTCCAGGACACTTCTAAGATGTAAGATACTTCTAAGATATAGGACGTTTCTGAGAGCTTTCAAAATACTTCTAGAACAACTATAAGATAAAGTTGGATACATTTAATATTAATATTAAATTTACTTATTAATATTATAATTGTTATTAATACTAAACATAAGGCTAAAATCTATACACACTTCTACTTCCTCTTTATTCTTTTTATTAATATTTAAATTTTTTATTATTATTAAAATATTATCTAATAAAACTAAAAACATATCTCTTATTATTATTATTAAAACTTTACTTACAATAAGTCAAAATTATAAACTAACCAAACTAAATTAAATTTCTTTCTCCCTCGCTTTTCTTGAACCTCAAAAAAACAAACCAATTACAAAACATTTGAAACTTTAGCTCCACCTCTGTCCTTTTCTCAACCTCAATGCCGAGATCTCTTACCTCCTCTTATTGTTGTGCTCACGATCGTTGTTCTGATAAGTAAAATTATATTTTCTCTTATTCTCTCATTCGCTTTGTAAAGTGAACCTTAAATCTATACCCCAAATTTCTTAATGTTGACATCTCTTCTCAAATTCTCACCTTAATCCCACGTCACTTCTCCGCTACTCAGAAGTTATTTATATTCAAAAAATCAAGTTTATTTAATATTGTATTATGTATTTTCTTAAGTACGAATTGTTACTTTTATTATTATATTATGTGTCCTGCCATGTCGGTATTCTATATTTTGGAAAATCATGTCATGTTGCAATGTATCATGTCCCCATGTCCCTGTGTTATTTTCATGCTTCAAAGCCGGGAGGTAGGAATGACAACGAGGAATGTATGAATCGAGTTTACCAATACTTGCCTCGCCCTGCCCCGCCCCACTCACCCAATGTCTATGATTTATTTTAAATCAAAATGAAAATATAAAATTTATTTTAATCATTTTAGCTTTAAAATTACATAATTTTATTTAATTAATTGCGAGTCACAGGTCGAGGCAAGTATCACTATGCCATACCCAAACCTGCCTCCCCCCCAAAATAGGTCTGGGTAGATCGCGAATTGTGGGTTAAACTTTGTGATTCATACTTATACTATTAGAGGGGTCAAACAAGTTTCGACAAAAACTGCATCCCTACTAGGAGGTGACCACTACCTCCAAAATAACTCAACCCTAACAATAGGTTAACATGCCTATGAATATGTTATTAGCAAATCAAATCCAATCCCCCTTGCGTAAACCTTCGAACAAATTCCCTCAGGACCACTTCAAATCAAATCCTCCCTTAAAAAAAATTTAAATCAACGATTCCCCAGGGTAACTCCAATTTAAACTCCAACATCAAATCCAACTTAAATTCCTAATAGCGGGCTTTCATGCACTTAATATGTTGTCTATCTAAATTGCCTTAGTGATAGACCATTATACCTTCAAATATGTCACCTCAAACCAAATCCCAAAATGACAAGCACCTATGAATATGTCATGTTAACTTAAATTCTTGACAATAGACTTTCATGCCCTTGCTACGTTGTCATAACTCCAATCCCTATCAACAGGATCTTAAGCCTGTGAATATATCATTAGCACCCTATTAACGACAACCTTTCACCCCTCCAACTATGTCATCATAACATAAACCCTAAAACAGCAAGCTCCCAAGTCTTCCTTTGTTATGTTGTTGCACTCTCCCATTAATTGGAGCATTGCTAGACAAGGGAACCTATAGCTCCTAGTAGCACATTCTATAGATCACAAACTGACTTAAATGAATTAGAACCACTGATTGAGCACTAAATAATAAAACCATGGGATATTGATAACATTTTTCCATCGCTCTTACATCCAATGCATGTCATTCATTGAGTTAAGTTGATTCTCTTTCAAAATCAAAAGTTTCATTTTCGAAATGGAAATAGATAATTAACTATAGAGGCTTGCGCCAAAAGTAAATAATCAATCCCATTACCAATCTGTCTCAAGGAGAATGCTTCTAAGAATAAATTAGATACTTTCAGTGCACTCGTTAAACCTTCATCCCTAGAAAACACAATAGTGTCTTTACAGGACATTTCTGTCGATCCATGCAAAGTATAAGCAATTAAAGACCAGCCTAATATAAAATCTATCACTGAGGCACACATTTTTCATGTGTTGGCCACATTTATTCGAGGATTTAGCACAATTATGAATCATATATGTTAAAGGGAAAAATTGTCGTCACCCAACTGGGACACGTGAACAAGTTTGGCTTAACCCCTGACAAGTCACTCAAACAACGTTCCTGAATAAGTTCGAGGGATCTGCTTGGGTTGAGCCCAATAGTAAAACAGTTCATACCAAGCGAACAAAGAGATCAAACAGATAACTAACCAGTAAATTCTTATCATATCATAACCTTATTCGTGATGTGATGACCCCATAGGGACAAAGGGGAGATGTCTGTCATTAATGCCTATATCAACAGGTGGCGTGGGCAAGCCTTGCCACTGCTCACATTGCTTAGCAGTTGAGTCATTAATAAGAGTCACCTTACCCACCTAATCTCACCCACCACCTCCTTATTATATATATATATATATCCTCATTTATAGTAAGAGAGAGGTTTCGAACTCTAGACTCTGAGTCCACAACCTTACTGAGCATTGTTCACCCACTATTCGCCTGCAACCCTCCAGCTTTGTTCGACTAGCTCTTTCTAACAAATCTTCCCTAAGACAGTCAACAGTTTGTTTCAGGCCTCCTCTCCTTCCAAAGCGACCTCAAGGAAAGTTCCTTCTTCTCTCCAGTTGTTATCATGACCATCTCTTAATTCCCACTAATCCTTCTCGTTCTCTCTTAATTTCTAGCTTAAAACTTTTACCCAAACAATATAACTAAGTGTTCAACAAAAAGGAGATTTTAAGTGGACTTAATTTACAATTATGGCTCAGATAACTAAGTGTTCAACAAAAAGGAATTAGCACATTTATTCGAGAATTTAGCACAATTATGCTCATATAACTAAGTTTTCAACAAGGAAGAGATTTCAAATGGTCTCAAACTACAATTAGAACCTTTAAAATAAAACAAAATTTGATTGATACACCTATCCTTAAGCATCCAGATTTTAGTAAGGTTTTTGAGGAGGGTTGTGAACTTCAAGGGTAGGTAATGAGGAGTTTTGAGTCAAGAGGGTCACACAATAGCCTTCTTTAATGAAAAAGTTTGTGAAGGCAAACAGTGTTATTCCACTTACAATAAGAAATTCAATGTGAATTTCCAATAACTTAGATACTGTCTATTTTACTTCCTGTAAAGTTTGCCTTATTTTTTGATCATTTAGCTTAAGTTGCTTAGTGAGAATACTTTTGTGTTAAGCACAAGTTAGAGTATGGAGAATAAAGTTGTTGATAGTCTTAATTGACTCATTGGAACACTACGCAAATGAACATCGAGGTTGTCTGATTTAGTAGAAAGCACAACAGTTGCCCAAGAAATGTCATATGATATATTAGCCAAGGATTGATCTTCTGTCAGAAAAAAGGATAAACATTCACGTCCACATCAACAGAAACACAAAAAGAAATGAAAATAATCTGTTTCAAGAAAATGAGGCTGCTAGAAGGAAAGAATCTGGAGCAAATTACCTATGATTAACAAATCTCCCAATATTTCCATAGAAAGTAGCATCTAAACAAAGAGCTTCTTCATCCCTTAAGCTGGCTTCTGAACCCCAGTCAGCATCAAGTAACACTGGGTACGAATGCTTTGCACTACCAGTCTTTTGGATAGTACGGTCATATAGTTCTGTGTTGGTTAATATCTCTCCAACATATTCACAGATGAATGCACCTCTAGGCAATTCTTCAAGGGTCCGTAGCCCCCATCCTTTGCCTTCAGCCGTATAAAACACCTGAAGCATATAAAGGGTAGTCAAAACAAAACTTCAGGCAAAGAAGCATAAGCATTTGCCTCACAAAACAAATGTACGCAAAAACTGTCTCTCCCACTATTATAAAAAAGTATAAAGACTGAGACTGACCTGCAAATTTCGTGTTATGCTACGCTGAACAACACGATTGCCGCATTGTTTGCTGCATCCACATTTGCTCCAGCATTCCTTAATAAATTTCCTCACAAGATGCCCTTTGCAGGATTCAGGATTTTTCTCATTTTTAGACTTCTCTATTGGGCAATCCTTACAGTAGAAATGGTGATGCTTATCTGGATAACGGTTCATTGAAATGCATTCATTGAGAAACTCCTTTTTAAGTATACCATCCCTTGTATAAACAAATTCACCACCTGTTTCTCGTGTGCAGGCACATGGAATGGGTGTGCTTAGACAATCACCAAAACAATCTTGACAGCAGTCAACATCACCAATTCGAGCAAGTGAGAAGTTAACATAGGCATTTTGATAAACCACATTCTGAGGTATGTAATGAAAGTAAGGTGGGTACTTCTCATTAGTAAATTCATTTATTAGTGAAATCCTTACTCTTTCTTCACCTTTTGCGATGTCATTCTCATCATGCGGAGGTCTTGGAGCCACAACACTAAGGTCCTGTTGAGGGATTGGAACCAAACTCCGTGAAGTGTTTATGCATGATTCCTGAAAGCTGCTTTCATTGACAGTCTTATTGCATTCGTCTATCTTTTGGCTTGACTGGGTGCCATCCATATTGACCATTGAAGTTTCCATTGCATCCATATTCAATGAACTGCTGAAAGAAATTGTCGCCATTCCATCATGATTCAAAGATCCAGCATGAGTCTCCTTATCTCTCTGTGCATCTTTTACGGCCTCAGCAGCAATATCCACAGCACACTGGCATATCTCCTTCATTAGATTCATAAGTGAAAATTTTGGTTGAATCTTACAGGATTTTAAACATCTATCCTCAACTACTGTAAACAGAGTTTCTAGGGTAGGCATTCTAAATTCTGGACAATCAGAGATGCATTTTAATGTAAGTTTTACCTCCCCCATAGTTGAGGAAGCTATGTCAATGCTAGCTGAACATCTCTCCTGAACACTTCGAAGCTCAGACAATAGTTCCTTCTGCATGGAAGCTTGAAGACGCTCAACCCCATTGTGATTCTTATGTGCTTCTTGTATGCTACAGCCACCTACTGATCCAGTTGAAGCATTTCTCCCCATAAATTCACCTTTCTGTTCTTTATCTTGATTAGCTGAACAAGGCCCTAATATTGCAGATAAGAACAAGATGAATTAAGCTCTGAAATAAATTGTGTTATAGATGAAATGTAATCATAGGTATGATAACTATTAATAGTCACTTAAACTTACAAATAAAAAATGAAATTAAAAGCAAATATAGTATAAAAAAGGTAACGCTACAAATGAAGACTAATCATATATATGAAAGATTTTTATTTTTATATGAATAAGCACTTAAAAATTCCATAACAACACAATTTTATTTCTAAAAAAACACAGACATGCACGCACAATTTTGAAATGTATTTATGAATAGCTTGACCACAAATAAACAGATATAGAAGTCCGATGCATCCCTACAACAAAAATAATGCAAGAAGACAATGTGTACTTGACTTGCTAAGAGAACAAAACACAACAACATAGCACATGATCAACTCATTCAATACATAAGGAGCAAAAGCATGTAATCTTTTCTAGCAATAAGCTTTCTCCTAATTTGTATGAAAGTAATTTTCCAATGGTAGTGGGTAAAATCAAGTCTTTAAAGTGACCACAGGCTCCAAGATAAATAATGTATAAAGAAAAACAACCGTACATTACACAAAAAAACCATGGGATCCAATACCAAAAAGAAAGTGAAGAGTGAAGAAGCAGAATTGATTCTTGAAACAAAAAGGTAAAGGGAGGAGAGGTTTCATGAGATGGCCTCCAACTCCACTACGCATCAACGAAGAACACCTTTGGTTGTTACTGATGTAGGTTATCACACATCTACAGCTGAAACATATGGCAAAATTATTTGTAAAATTATAAAATTGACAACTAGAATCGTACACCTGGCAAACAATATACAGCAATGAGCAATGACCTAAAATAACAAGTCATCCTAGCACTAATGCAAGAAGCAAGAGACAAATTACATTGAAACACATAACAAATAGATCAAATAGTCTTGAAGAGAAATAAACTTAACAATAGAATTGTTATGCTAAAAATAAGAATCCAGTTCAACAAGTATAAGTACGTTGAATGAACTCAGAGACGTCATTGGAAGTTCACACTGTGCGTTATGACGGTAAAAGAACAATTTACTTAACAGACATCATAAATAACATTTACACGATCAGGTGGAGCCAACCTATGCCACTATGCATTGTTCAAGCTTCAACATTATCATTTGATGACTAAAATGACGAGAACTAGAGATCAGCAATTGAATATAAAATTTAAATTTTAAAGCAGGCAGAAAAGTTAATTTTCTTGAAATTCAGAAAAGTTAATTTTCAAGGATAATAGCATACATGGCTCAGATGAAAACAACAAAAGGTATTGATTCTTCTGTAAATCAAGAATTTTATGATTATACCTGCTAATCTACTAGAAACTCCATCAGAAGACATTATAGCAAGGGGAACATAAGAATTTTCTGGCTCATTACATGGGACATTATCAGGAATACTAGAACCAACAACATTTTCTGAAGGAACATCAGTATCAGGTTCAATCTTTGGTTCTTTATAACATACTAAACTTCCTAATCTTTCATGAACACGCCGTCTATCTCTATCATGAATCAGAAGCGGGCCAGGCTCCAGAATTCCTGTTCCAAACAAATCTACATGAATCTAAGTGGGACTAGGATCATGAGTGTCAGAATATTGAAATGCACTTATACCAGTGGCTTTTGTCGTTCCATTTCCAAGTAGCAATCGAGGTGACAAGCATGCATTTTCTTCTTCATAGGAGCATTGAGCTTCGACATGTCTAACTGCTTTACCTCTGCGGTTTCTCAGAGATCCATCAACTGATTCCTCCATTTTTGCCCTTTTGACTGAAGTTTCGCCGGAATCATCAGGCTTGATTATCAATGAAGAAAGCTGGAGTTCCTCTTGCTGACGCCTCAATCTCTTCCGAGATAACTCAGGTTCATCACTGACTGCATCATCATTTTCCTTGGCCTCTGGATCCTAATTTAGAAAGGCAGCTACTAAACAGTGCAAAATCATAAACTCCAAAGTCGCAATAAAATTTATGGATCCAACATTGTTTGCGACTCTATTTATCTTTCAATTTAATTTTTTGGCAAGACCGAATGGTTATACTGAAAATGAACAACTAGCAGCAGACCCAGCAGAAAAATCAGAATTTACCTTTGATTCTTGATCATCCAGTATTGAGTCTGCAAGAAGTCTATAGTTTTCAGCTTCTATGTACTCCCAGTTATTCTCGTAAACTTTTAAAAGCTTCTTTAAAACCACCTTCGCTAACCCTGGATCAAACCCAATGAGCTTCATGGCTTTAACCGCCGCTTGTGCTCTTTGAACCTGCGCCGACGGCGCCATTCCTGACTGGAAATCTCGCAAATTCCACAATAGGAAGGCTCGGTCGAGACTTTCCCCGATCCCTCAAAGAGTTGCACTGCTTGAAAAATTATTTAAAAACGACTTGGACGTCGCAACATCGAACTAGCGAGAAGCGCGCAACGTGAAAATCTCCAGAAAATGCAAGAATCTGAACTACAAATAAGAGGCGACTAGTAACAAACTATGAAAAGCGTGCAACTACCTGAAGCAGTCAGCAGAAAACACTCTCCAAAGGACCTTGTGATTTGAAGCAGTAGCTCTAGAACGGGCGGGTCTGGAGACTTGGCGGCATTTCGCCGTTCATTCAACGTTTGACAGCGAGAAGAAGGTAGGTTTAGGGTTACAGGGTTTAAGGAGAGCAGCGCATCCGGCGACACCACTGAATCTGTGAATGTCTTGGTTTTCTTCAACCTCCATCTTCGGTTTCGGTGCTTCCCTCCCACCTTGTCATTTCTGCCTCCAAAATCGGGACTTTGGAGGGTAGAGAAGCGCTCGGATTCGAGCGTTCTTTGTCCTTCAGCAGTCGATCAAAGCATTCGTACTTGGCTTCTCATCACCGTCAAATAAAACCCATAACCTAAACAACGGTCTGATATACTATTCGATTTTAAAATTTTTAATTTAAAATTAAATTTAATTTAAATCTGTTAAAATTTTTTAATTTTTAATTTAATTATAAATTATATTTTTTATATAAAATATATTATTATATTTTTTTATTTTTCTCTTTGGCATCATAATATTTTCTATTCTACATGAAAATGATAATAATAACATAGTTTAAATTTACCCATATAAACTTCTTCTAGTAGTTAGGAGAACACCAGTTTATTATATATTTAAATATATTAAAATATAATATTATAAATTTATTTTTAAATTTTATGTGTGATTTATGTTCTCATCGCTTTTATCTAAATTATTATAGTATATTTAGATTAATACTACAAATTCTTAATAAGGTGAATTAAAATTTTTAATTCTAATTAGGATTTCAATGAATATAAAATTTCATACTTATAATTTAAAAATTATAAATATATATTAATCAATTTTAAATTGAATTATTTTTTTTGAGTCAGTTGATTTTGAGATAAAATAATTATATTAATTTTGAATCAAATAAAATATAAATAAATTTAAATTTTCACATAGAATTGCCCTAAATATATTTTTTTCTCAATTAAATTTGACATATTTTTGTAATTAGAAATATATTCCCCATATAAGTCTTATTTCGCTGGAGACCAATCACATATGTTTGGAACAGCATATTTTTAGAAAGAAATATTTTAATCATGCTCATGAATAACATGAAATAAAATTATTTTAATATATTAAGTTATAAATTATTAATGTGTGATTCCAGCGCTGTATCTCAGCCGTATACGGGACAATTTAAGAGGCACGCTAAGCCTCTATTATGATAATTAATCACTAATCAGTGGGCTTTACTTTTGCAGATATCAAATATCGAGCCCGACGATTCAACCTTCCACAACCCTCGTGCACGAAGATGGAGCTACAGTGTACCAATACATCGGGGACGACGTTTCCCAGCTCTCTCAAACGTCGAACACGATGTTACCCAATTTTCTCCAGATGTCGACCACAATATTTCGAGCCAGCTTCCAAGAACATCAGCCACGATATTTTGAAGGTGCACCTGTCGGTGTCAGCATGCCACGACCGCACCATTTTCGATGACGCATGCTCCTTCCAGTCACGCAAATCAAGGGCTCGCATGCTTCAGTTGCTACGAATTTTTAGGAGATTTGTGAAGATCAAGGAGCCAAACTCTCCACCCATTGCTTTCTGCTCCTCCAGTGGCCGACAGCAGTGGGATCACTAGCACAGGCTCAGCAATTTTATATATTTTCTTGTCCCGAAAAAGCCGGACAGAGCTCCTCTTCCTTCCTCCTATAAATACCCCTTAGCGAGGCTTCAGGAAGAAGAGTTTTTGGTCTCTTTTCTGTTTTTTTTTTCTTTACTATTTCTACTCTTATGCTGAGCCCAAGCGGCTCATTTTCTTGAGATATACAGTAGAAGACTCAAGCTCATCCGGTAGACATAAGAAATTTATCCTTAAACCACCTTAAATTTCTGTGTGCTTTTTTGGATGCATTTCTCTCTCATTTGAGCCTTAATCACAGGCTTAGCTCTCTGCATATCACTGTCTCTTGGGACTCCCTATTCTCACGTCAACATAAATGAAGTAAATTAAACATAAATTTTAGATTTAAAATATATAAAATGTAAAATAACATTAAATTTTAAATCTAATATTGAAGGAGGTTTTTTCAAGTTGAAATGAAAAACTTTGTTGATAATTATTTAAGATATAAAATAAATTTATTTGAGATATTTATATATAGGATATAAAATTTTTAAATAATTTTTTAAAAAAAGATTGGTAAAAATTAACTAAAATTTTCCAAATATTTTTTACACTAGTGTGATAGTTCAGAACTTCATCCAATCTCGTGTGATTGCATTTTCTTTTATGATACTATTTAAGGGTATAACTCGGATCAATTCGGTTCAATCTACCAAGTTGATTAGACTCGATTTTATAGTTCTGAAAACTGAAATCAAAGCAAGTTCAGTTTGATTCTGATTCTGATTCCAAGCTCGAAATATGATTTCTCATAATACCGCTATAAAAATATAATAATAAAAAATCTAAAATTAAATAATTTAAATCTTGAATTTATCACAAAAATAGTCAAAGGATCATAAATAATTAATCGTACAATAATTAATATAGTTCGACTAGATTTCAATTTATCCGGATAATAAAATTGAGATCCGACTCAAATCATTCGGTTGGAATCGGGACATGATCAAATCGAATTAAAATTGAATCAAATTGATCGATTTGGTTTAATTTTCAGGTTAATTTTTGATTTTTCGGGTATATTTGCTGACCCGTTAACAATTCCATAACTACAGTGGGGCTGAGCTTGTCCTGCGGAGGATCAATGACCAGTTCGCGGTTCTGCCACGAATACCTAAAATCGAACCGTGGAAGCAGCCAGCGTCGTCTCCAAGGCCCTCCACGTGCTCTTACCCCTCGCCCCTCTTCCTCCACTTGTTCGACGACAGTGCAGTGCACTGTGAAGGATCGTCTAAACCCATGCCCAGCACCTCAAAACCATCCCACCTTCTGCAGGAAAGATCTTCGTCCCCTGGTTCATTCTGGTATTTTCTCTGCTGCTTCTAGCGCAGATTAGAAGGTTCTTCTTTTGGCTTCTCACCGGCTTTTTGCTAGCTCGACAACATCGACGATGCCAGTGAGTGAATGGTTGGTTTTCATTTGAGGTATGCAATGGTGCAAACCATGTTTTCTGCGAGGTTGATTCATGTTTATAAGTGATTTAATAAGGTGCCCTTTGGAAGAAGATTATTACATTTAGATCTACTTTAAGTCATCAATTAAGATTATGAATTGCATTTCTAATTGCTTGAAAGAATCTAGGCAAGATTGCAGTTCTCAGTTTAGGCTTTTTGATGAATCATATAGCTTTTGCTCTTCATTCTTACTAGTGGGTTAGCATCCAGTTCTTTATAACAATGAAGAGCAAAAACTATATGATTCAACAAAAAGCTTAAACAACAACAGAACAAGTCACATTTTTCATATATATATATATAGACACACTGATGCAGGAGCATCAAGGTTATTTCCCACTTGATATATTGAGTTGAACATGTTGCTTGAATAAAATGGTGAATCAAAATAGGAAGGGCAAGGGCCTAAAACTCTAGAGGGTTTATTTGGAAACGGGGAAAAACCAAAGCTAATTGAAGTGGCTGAAATGTGAGGCACCAAAACATTTATCAACCCTAGCAAGCCCAATAGAGGGGAGTTTTTTTGCGTGAAGAAAAGCATCGGAGGCTTCCGCCTCCTTGCTTGCCGATGTCGCCGATGCGCTGGCCCGCCGCCGCCCTGGCTCGCTTGCTGGAAGCCCAAGAGGGGCTTAGGCTTCCTCTACCCGCTGCCGTCACCATCGCCATCGCCATTGCCGCGACCGTCTCAAGGAGATACGATTGATGAGACATCGGTCTTGGAGTTTTGGTGCGACGTTGACTCCTCCTCGAGCGAGGTTGTTGTCGATTTGTGGATGTCAGGTTTCTCATCCCCTTGGTATCTCCACACTATTCCCCCACTGATTCGCTATTTATTTATATTTTTGCCTTATTCCTGTTTCTTTCTGCTTCGAAACCTGAATCCAAACTTGATTTCAGCCATTGTTCTAACTATGTTATGTTTGTATTTGAGTCAAGTCCCTATTTTATCTCAGATTTCCTTGCTCATTCTAATATCTCCTGACTTCTCCTTGAATTGGAACTTGGAATGAATTCCAAGAGTTGTATGTGAATCAGCCCTTTCTTGTTCGATGAAATGACGATTCCAAAATTTTAATATCTGCTCTGTTGCGGAATCTAGAATCTTTGTTTAGTTTTAACAGCTAAAATTGATTGCTCTTTAGTTCCTAATCTTGGGGTTTAAATCATGGTTTTAAAGTTGGCTGTATATATTAAGATCTGTTTTGTATGCTGGTGAAACCTAATTTATTTTCTGATTTGAAAACCTCATCCTGCAAATTAATTTCAGTCTCTAATCAGAAATTTTTATAGAAATTATTCTTTGTAAGTGTCTCTAACACTTGGCCCTGTTTGGCGCGAGGACCAAAATAGTACTAGTTTAAAAAACAATAATAATAATAATAATAATAAATAAAAATTTGTAATCGTTCAATACAAATTCTAATATAAAAAATATTATTTTACTTCATATACTCAATAATTTTTAATAAAAATATCAATTTTATTTCACATTCTAGACCAAAATATTTGAATAAAGTATTTTAATCTAGGATGTGAAATAAAGTTAATATTTTTATTAAAAATTATTGAGTATGTGAAGTAAAATAATATTTTTTATATTAGAATTTGTGTAGAATAATTTAAAAAATTTATTTATTATTATTATTGTTATTTTTTAAACTAGTACCATTTTTGTCCTGGTTTTGGTCATCACGCCAAACAAGCTCATTTTAGTGTATTGTTTCACCCTTACATCGCACATACACTTTTCTCCTGTATTTTTGATTAAAAATGGAAGTGCTAGGTATAGTGTTTAATGTCTAAACAACAACACTAACAAAAGGAATAAAGAGAAAATACCAAATAAAGTAGTCAAGAGGAATTTATGAGAGGTTTGCTTCTTTTATATGATATTGCAAGATTTTTGTAGAAGTTGATGTATGACATATATGATCTCCAATGTAGATTTAAAGGAGGGATGGTATTGTAATTTTTGCTATGCACATATGCATATAAGTATTTTGGGTGCTGAATTTCCTCAGTAAGCCTTAACCTTAATCAATGGTTGGGAAATTTCTGCCTTTCATTGAAAAAAGATGACTTCTCGATAATAGAGCAATTGTTTTTGCCCTATATGATTTTTGTTCCTATACGTATACTTTATTTCTCTATTTACTAGAAGTAGGTTTGAGCTTTTTTTTTTAAGTATTGTTTTATATTATGTAGCTATTAATGGTAAAAGTTCTACAGCCTAGGGTACTGCTTATTGAGTGAATATTAAAAATGTAAAGAAATGGAGAAGGATGCAAAAAGAAAAATAACAATAACATTAAGATTTCATGATTCGAAGAGGCTCTCCTACGTCAACCAGCTGGGCAATGAGTAAAAAAAGATTCCACTTGAAATAAGTTCCCTCTGAGGGAATTACATGAGAAAATATGCAATAATTTGATTAAAAAGCAAATAAAAAAAGTAAAAAGGATTTGTATGAAATTAGATCAAGATATGAGACTAAATTTATAATTTTCTTTATTTCCTTCCATTTGTCTGTATGTGACATTGACTTGGATATGAGCAGAGTGTGAAGGTGAGTAATCGACAAGGATCGATAAGGGAAATGCTGAATCTACTAGCGGGTCACCAGCAATGTCAAATGGGGCTTGCTGGAGAGGCCTCAACAATATATGAGAAAAAGTCAAGGTGATGTGTAGATATGTCAAGGAGAGAGAACGGGTTGGTAGATGGCATGGGGCTTCATGAGATCCTACTGGGATTAATTGGAAGTCGACCATGGTGGGAAGGTTAGTGATGCAAGGCTGAGTGTAGCGCACCGAAGAGACAGAATAAGGTTGGTGGAGATCGTCAGTGCTCCGATGACTTAGAAACCATAGTGGGTGTTGGGATACCTTCGTGGAGGTTCGATGAGCATAGATGATGCATCCAACGGTGTCTAACAATGATGGAATGGTCGACTTAGATGGCTAAGCATGAAACTGCATGTGTATTTTCATGCAAATGTAGAAAGAGAAACAAAAGGGGCCTTTGAATATTGTCGCAATGGTTTTACATCTCACCAAAAAGGGCCACGCTCACTCCAGTGGTAATGAGGAGAGCCATAGGAGCTCATGGAGGTAGAAAGAAGGCCAATGAGCTTGTTTTGGCACCTTTCGAAGAGAGAGAAACATGGCTTGAATGTCTTGGTTGGCATTCCACCAAAGAAGGATTTGTAGTGACTTCCTTAGGTCAAGATGAAGCTCCCAAAGCGCCCATGAGGCCATCCAAACTCCGAGGTGTTGGATTGCCACCAACGAGGTGGCTTGTTGGTGGAAATCCTATAAAACTCTCAATTTTGAAAGGAGAGATCCAGAGTGAGAGGGAGAGAAATAGAGAGAGTGGAAAAGGATGGAAAAGAAATAGAGACTTTTTCTTCATCCTGTGAGATCGCCAGTGTGCCTCATATCTGTTGTGCGTTGCCATGTGGCTGCCATTTGTTGGCTAGGATGTCGAGGTGGCTGTGCCACTTAGCCACTTACAGAGAAAGTGAGGAATGTTTGGTTTACAGATTTAGGCTAACTTTTTCTATTTATTACATTTAGGATCTCAGCTCTTTCTTATCATTTCTATGACTGACTTCTGAGGACTTGGTGCTTGAGAGAGACATATGTACGATGCTGATCATGGTGTAAATTCTTGTATGAACAGTAGCATGGCTGATGGCATGAGATGACTGTTGTTTTTAAATGGCACTATTTCTTGAAGCTTACATTTGTCTTTGATGTCTCTATATCCTCATTCTTTAAATCCAATTTAGCATTTTTCATATGACTACTGCGATTAACCATATTATTTATATATTCCAAGGTTCCTTCAGCACACGTTTGATGTTTATATAATTCTAATATAATGAATCTTCATAAATTGCTGTATTTCCTTGTTTACATGCACAACAATCTTACCGCTTTTACTTATGTCTTAATACATCTTCCTTTTGACTCTTTACCTTTTCTCGTTTCTTATTTAATCAGAACCTGTTAATACTGATAAATTTTAATGTTTTGGAAATGTTGTCTATTAGATACCATTTACAATTCTCAATTCGATAATCTTGGTTTCGTAATAGCTTGTTCAATGTTAGGGAATTGTTTTTCATATAAGCAATGTCATTTACTTCTTTCTTCCCATTCTGAAAGGAAACCATGATTTTTTATTTGATATTGGTGGAACTAGCAGTAATCAACTAAACCAAGAGGATGTATATACTCAATCATGTGGCTCTTTTTGCCAATTTGAACATTGTTGAAAAATTTCTTACTTTGATGTCCTACCAAACAAATAACATAATGAAAACATGTTATTCTTCCTCTTTACACTTAATATTGCAACAGTCTGTATCTACAAGCCATTCATCTTATTGAGCTGCCTAGAATGGCCACGAATGAATGGAATTGCTGGAAAGAATTATTGATGAAAATCGTTCATTTTGTGGACTCATATCCATGACTCAATAGGGTAGTTGTACTTGAAGGAATTGATGCCGCTGATATGTGCCAGAATCCTGGAGTCTACTAAATCTTCTTCATTCCCCTGTACCTGCAATTGGACCCAATCCTATTTAGAATCTGTAGCATGATCATAAGTTAAAACTTAGTTGAAAAGACCAACTAAAGATAAATATATACAATAGAACTTGAAAACTCACCTTCTCATCATCATCATAATCATGGTTGCTGGTGCTAGGCCTTGAGACCTCTCCAAAATCATCATTCTTTGCGAATCGTCCTCTTACTCGAGGCCTGCTATCTGCCAAAGTTTTTCGGCATGCATACTGCAGAAACATTGGTCATCATATTTTGGTGGTGTTTACCACTAAAAAGGGCAGTTATTAGGCATGCAATCTGCTAAAGCATGTTCATCAAATTTAAAGGAAGGATAACTCAGTTTAATGTGGAGATGGTCACTAAAAGAGAGTTAGTTTCAGGTGATTTGCTTATATGACGTAATACTAATTAATTCACACATTAGACACAATAAACGCACATTGTAGTTACGGTTGGACTTGCAGGATATCCCATTAAAATGGAAAAAAAAAAGGTGACATTGGAAATCTTGGGATGGAGGAATGCTATAGTTCAAGTATGCCATTCCTCTTTCCCATCGAGTCTTTGGAGCTCCATCACCCAAAGTCTCTGACAGTAAGACAATATCTTTGGCAAGAGTTTCAAAATTCACTGCAATCTTCCTCAATTGGGCTCCTTGATCCTTTTCCTTACAATCTCCTTCCCATAGTTTAGGTAGTGCAATTTCTTTGCTCCTAGGGATTTGGCTTTCTTCCTTGATAGTCAAAGAATTCATGGCCCCTCACCATGGAAGAAATTTAAGAGGATAAATTTCATTGGTGGTTCGGACTTTGGTTGTCATAGTCTTTTCCTTTTTCCCTTTATTGGTGCTGACTTGAGTGAGTGGATTTCTAACCACTAGTTGAGAAGTCATAAGTGATGGGCGGTGGATTTCATGATAATTTCTCTTTGTGTTTTCCCTTAGTGGCAGCACTATTAAAATTCATTTTGCTAAATGGCTGAGCTCAACTTCAATGCTCAAGTATTGAGTCTCGTGAATCCCTCTCTTATTGATAAATATCACGGAGGACACATGACAATCACAATAGCACTCTCGCAGATTTCGAAGCACATATGAATGACGCATAGCACTTCAGGGGGGCCAATCTTGATCTTACACGTATTTTGAATAGGTCAAAGATTGACCAAAGGCAAACAACTTAGAGACAAAGTAAAAAATCTTCGATTACTTTCCTTTGAATTATATTAGCACCGAAGAAAACTGTTGCTCATTTTATGCGTGTAATCCAAAAAAATTCTCTCCTCCTGAAAGATAATCAAAAGTACTAATAAAGTGCTAGTCACTGTTTATTTATTTATTTTTGGTCATGTAAAAAGGCACATAAGGGAATATAATACTTCAAGCATGCTACTACCGTCACCCTTAAGTCATTATTTGATTAGATTTTATTAGGGTATGAATAAGAGGAAGAAGAAGAGGAAAGAGTTCTAATTTTCCACCATTTTTCATCACTCAAAAAAGAGCGCTGCTCTCTGAAGATGACATCTCTAATGAATAACTGGATGTTGGGTTTCTTTCTTCACCTTCCATCTTTGATTCATTTTCCATTCTAAAGGAAGAACTTCATAACATCTCTCGTTACATCCTTCTTATTGCTGTAATAGAATCTCTTTGTAGTCGTTTTTTCTTTATAGTGAAAGTTAAATCACCAAGCTTAGTGTTGTAGTTTTCTCCAGAACACTTGAGTTCCACATTAAAAATCTTTTGTTCCTCCTCCCACCTCCTCCCTGGATTTCTATCCGTCCAATTAAGTTATTGAAATCTTACATCTTACGTCAACAATAGATTAAAGGTGATTCCTTGGGATATAATTTTGCACGTTTAGAATATACCAGAGGTAATTACACTTTCCAAATATGAAAACTAAAAGTAAAACTACCTTGATTTTCTTGCTAAAATTTCTTTCATTTCTCTTCTTAATATATCTGTGTATCTTCTCTTTTCTCTCCTCAGCAGATATGCGGCCGACTTTGAATGTGGAATCTTCTAGTGAAGAAATATCAGATGCCATTGGTGCTGGGCTACTGTAGCCTCCAGCTAGTGAGATTTCTTGCTGCTGTTGCTGCTGCTGCTGCTGCTGTAGCGGTATATCTCCCATCACCTACATAGAATCAAAAACAAAGTTTTGAATTAACTTGAGTTACTTCTATCGTTCTTCTTCTCTTCATGTTGGTTTGATTATAAAGTTGACTCACTGCATTTTGAGTTCGACTCAAAATAAATTTTTTTAACTATAAGTGGAAGAAATGGCAAAATCCAAATATATTGTCAGCAGAATTTCTAGGATGAAGTGGAAAATGCCAACCAATACGCTTGTTATGCACCAACTCACTATTAGTACTGCAAATCGCAATAATTATATGTAATATTTAACTCAACGAGTCAAGCTTGATTTGAACTAAACTTGAAATATCAAAAATGCCAACCAATACGCTTGTTATGCACCAACTCACTATTAGTACTGCAAATCACAATAATTATATGTAATGTTTAACTCAATGAGTCAAGCTTGATTTGAACTTAACTTGAAATATCGAAAAGACTCAAATTAATTTCGATTTGAGTTAAAAATTTGAGTGAGTTTCAAATAATTTTTTATATTTTTATGGAGGCTACGAAGTATTTCTCATAATTAGGTTAACCCATCAACTTGGTAAAAATCTCGATGTGACCTGTTCTAGGTAAGAGACATCATATCCTACTATATAGGCGGAGAACAATTCGAGTTGTTGATTTGTGTTTGCCTTGAGCTTGAATTTTTCAAGTTCAAGTTGGTTCGACTTGACTTGTATTTGAGCTCCAATTGACTCGAACTTTTATCAAACGATAAATCTCTCAATTAAAAATTGAGCGAGTTTCATCCGATTATATTTGACTATGGCTCAAATTCGACTTAATAAAATTATGGGCTGCTCTAGAGTGTTACTTGTAACTCGGATTAATAAATTTGATTCGAGCTCAAATCAAGCTAAATAACGATAAAAAAAATCGAGTAATTCTGATTCCTTTGTTTTGATGTATACCTGGTTATGGCTGGCGCTGTATCCGTTGTGTTGGAAGGAGTCCATGTCGTAAACCCCCATGCCGATGCTGCGATAATCCATCTCCGGCAGCACCATCGCCGGAGTGCCGCCGCCGAAGAAACCCTGCCTCTCTCCACCGCCGGTGCCGGCTCCGTATTGCGGCAGACCCATTCCCCCTTGATAAAACCTGCCCATGCCGGCGTCCATCAACAATTGCCCCATCACCGGATCCATCGCCGGCGGCAGCAAGCCCTCGTCGTCATATACAGGCAGCGGCAGGCTCTGTGCAGGCCAAGGCAGCGGCGCCACGGCCATCATGTTATCCGTCTCCTCCATGCTGAACCCTCCGGCAGCCACCACCTCATCGGAGTCCGGATGGGACGTCGAGAAGTTGGAAGCGTCATCGATGTAATGATAGAAGGACGAGAAGAAGCTGGGCTCGCCTTCTCCGGTGTCCCTGGGGGAGCAAGAAGAGGCGTCCGAGCTTCCGAGGAGGGCCTCCGGGAAGAGTCCGGCATCGTCCGGTAAGTCGAAGATCGGCGAGTCGATAGGACTGGAGTCTACCAAGCTCTCCTGCAGGCGCTGAGAGAGGGAGAGCACAAAGATAATTAATCAGATGAGAACTTAAAAGAGAATATGAAAATAATTAGAAATATTTTTTATATCACACGTATCTTCTTCATTTTTGTGTAATGTTAATACTGATTAAGAAATAAATTAGAGAAACATAAAATATATGGATTTATATTCAAAATAATGAGAAATTTAAATAATATGCATATTATAAGCTATGTGTATATATATATATATATATATATATAATTTTAGTATTAAAATTAATTATAATCTTTTATAGAACACTATTGATAAATAAGTAAAATTAATTTATTTTAATTTGTGTAGCATCATTATCGCATAAAATTTTACTTGAATTGAAGTTTAGATTATTTATTGAGCTAAAAATATTTTTTTTAAAAAAAATCAATATTAATCTTAAAATTAATATTTAAGGGTACATTTCTTTTTTCTGTATAAATTTTTATAAAAAAAAAAAATTAATTTTACTTTATACTCTAATTTCTCTTATGTTTCAAAGTAATTAATTTTATTTTACGACATACACAACTTAATATATTTTAAAATAAAAATAATGTACTTAATTTATATGCATAATATGAATTTTTACGTTAAAATTAACTTAGCCTATAATTAATCTGGCTAAAATTATTAACTTAAAACACGTGAATGATCAATGAAGCTTCAATTGAATTCTGCATTTATGATCTAATTCTAAAGGCATAACAAAATGATATATTTTGATTCAATTCATAACTAATTTGACATATCATTAATCTAGATATTTACATTTTGTACGTAAAACATATATATTTAAGATATTTAATACACAATATTAAAATTTATTTATAACATATATATATATATATATATATATATATATATATTTATATATATGCTGTGCATGATTTTCCCTTCAAATGAAATATAATAATATCATTGACAAAATGAAATATATATATATATATATAATTTCTATTTATTTTAGGTATAATATTTTATAAAAAAAACAACAACAACAACCAAGCCTTAATCCCACTAGGTGGGGTCGGCTACATGAATCTTTTGTTTCTCTAAAGGATTCATGTCATGATTGATTCGACAAGTTTTACGCTGGCTGTCGACTGCCTAACGCAACTCTCCGCGTTTCTCATCCGGGATTTGGGATCCGGCAACGGCGCGTTTAGGTATAATATTTTATCATGAACATAAATTGGTGGAGAAAGATATAGAAGAAGGAATTACAAGGAGCCTCGTAAAAGCTTATAAATAATAAAAAATTAATCACAAGATTTAGATTTAAATAAGAAAAGAACTATGTAGCTCAAAGAAAAAAAGAAAAAAATTTACTTTTAAATTAATTTATTATTCATTGTATTAAATGAAATATGGAATTAGATTTTGGAGATCTAATACTTTCTTTTGGGCTTCAATATTAATCAAAATTACCATGGAGAGTTGTTCTTGATCGTGAGAATTAACTGCGTCATCCATCATGAAATCACCCACCTCAGCTGGTTAATGATCGATCGATCTTTTGCTCCAATGAGACCTCTGATCACCTCGCTAATGATGATTAACTGGTGATTAAGGAGAGAATAGCAGAGGTGATTAATTGGCTAATTAATTTGGATTAAGCTTGAGGAGAGGAGAAGAACGAAGCTAAATAGGGAGGGAGGGAGAGAGAGAGAGAGAGACGCGAGGGATGCGTTGGTCCATTAAAGCAAGCTCTAAAATTTAGTTTTGTGTTTTGGTCGTAAAATTTCATTAATTTTGATAATTTTAATGTAATATATTTTAGAATTATTAATTTTTATCTTAAAAATTTATATTTTAAAAAAAATCTAAAAAATATGAGCTAAAAATTCTAACCCAGCATAGTTTTTTTTTATAATGAGAGAAAAAATATATTTTATTTTTTAAATTTGATGGAAAAAAATTAATTTTAATATTAGAAAATTTGTAAAATGTGGAATAGTTTTAATTTTAATATTCGTATTTATATTGGATATAAAATAAATTTGATTTTTATTGTTAAAATTTATATTGAGTAAACAAAATACCTCGGACCAAACGAAGCCTAATCCTCCAATAGCTTTATCTCACGTTATTGGTCCCCATGACAACAGGGTGAGAGTTTGGCTCGAAGATCGGCATTTGCTCAATGTTCGGATCGATATTTAGCTCGAATCAAACTCGGCTCGAAGTATTGAGCTGAGGCACGAGCCAAGATCGGATTGGATCGAATTGGCTCAGTCTCTTTTTTTTTTAAATTTTAATAATATATTAATCATTTATTATGATTATTTATTACTTTTATAAAAGTATATGTTAATTGTGGTTATGATATATGTTAGGTGATCTAGTAAATATAATTAATTTAATTTAAAATCCTAACAAAGTTATTTTTTAAAGAAAAAATTTTACTTCTCCAAGGGTTAATTTGAGTTGGCTTGATTAAGGCTTGAGTCAGCTCGAAATTGAAATGAGCTAGCTTGAACTCGAATCGAATTGATACGAGCCGAGTTTAAGCCGTGCCTAGCTCGGCTCGAACTTGAATCGTTCTCACCCCTACATGATAACAGGGGTGGAAATGATCCGAGTTCGAGTTGAGCGCCGCCTCAAATTTAGCTTTTGATTTATAAATCAATTGAAATTAATTCGATTCAACTAGCATTTGATTTCAAGTCGGCTCGAACTTAACTGAGGGAGCTAGTGTCCCCCGGTGTAATGGAAGGAGATCGAGAAATGCTCTATAGATAGCCCCATATGATTCAAAATATTGAATTCACTTAGGAATTATATACGACAATAACTTCACATAAATTAAAAAATTAGTTTTGCATATACGATAATTAATACATAGAAAATCTTAGTTAGCTTCAATAATATTTAGCATTTTATTACGAATTATTTTAAAAAAAAAAGTAACTACCATTTGTTTGTTTTAATTACATGAGTCGGCCGTACCCAATAGCATTCTGCTCGATAAAATTTTAAATTGTAAATATGACTCGTGCATGGCTTGACTTATCAAACACGACTCAAGTTAAATATCGATCTAAATATCTAGCAGTCATCATTTTTTGGGCCAAAATTGCATCCTCTACATGAGAGAAGTGAATGATTTCATCTTGCACACATAATTAAGACTTAATTTGGGACAGAATTTCAGTTTTATTTTTAGATTTCCTTATATTAATTAATGTAGCATTCACAATTTCAGCCTAATTTATTTCTGGTTTTAAAATCTAAAAATTTTTTACTTTAATAGATCAAAAATTAAATATATAAAATACATATTTAACTAAAAAAATACATATCTAATTAGTAGGATGAATAAAATAGAGACATATTTTCGGTATATTTCACAATAGAAAAATTTCATCAAAATTTAAGAATAAATTTTATGCTAACCTACAAAGAAGAAAATATATAAATAAAATAAGTGTTACAGAAATGTGAATATTAAGGTAAATGTGTAGGTATATATGAAAAGATAGAATAAGAAATAAGTATATCTACGAGAAAGTTAGAGTTGCACTAATTGAGAATAGACTTAAAGAAAGTCAGCTTAAATAGTTTGGATATATAAATCGTAAGCCGATTGAAGCTCCACTTAGAAAAATTGAGTTATTGAATTTTGCTCACATGTATAAAGAAAGATGAAGACCAAAAAAATATGATAAAAAACTATAAGGAGTGATCGTACTCACTAAAATATAGATAAGAATTTGTTAATTAATAGAGCGTAATGAAAATAAAAAATTTATATAGTCAACTTCACCCAGTGAAATTAAGGCCTGACTGTTGTTATTGCTATTATTGTTGTAGATGAATCATGCTTATTAAATATAGATTAGCTACATAAATAATAAAATTGAATATGTATATATTTAACATTGTTGTATTGGATCCACACTTTTTTATCTGGACCGTCCACATAGAAGCTTGCGTGGAATCCACGTAAGCAAGACCTCCATGTCGAATAAGAGATATTTCATACCGAACAGCAGGCGACGAAGAGAAACCATGGAAGAGGAGTATCACCCCCGAACAACAGGTGACGAAGAGCTCAAGGCGAAAAGCAAAGACCCGACCTGACAAATGCCCGACCGTTGGTAACCGTACTGCTCTGGCAGAGGAAGCTATTTTCCCGCTGACAGGTCGGACCCCCCGTACACTGTACAGCAGAGGTCAGATAACAGCTCTCTGCAGGCATTAAATGAGTCGTCACTAGGATTGTAAATTATTCGGCTGAAGTGACTAGACAGAGCAGACCAGGGTATATATACCTCATGTAAACAGCCTTCAAGGGGGGCTGAGATCCAAAAAATTCTTTGAGCATATTGTAACCAAAAAAGACAATTCTAGTGATCTTTCAAGCCTCCTCGAAAAGGAGCCGTGGTTTTTCCGTCAATCGGTTTTCCAGTAAAAAATCTTGATTGTTTTCCGTCATAACAATTTGGTGCCCTCACGCAGGATCAAATCTGATCCCTTCACCCATGGAGAACACTCACGACGAAAATGTTCCTCCACCACCTGGCGAACAACAGGCGACACGCCTACCCCAGGATCATCCTACCAGGGACGACCGACAGCTTCAGATACTGACGAACACAGTCGCCACCCTCACCCAAATAATGAACACTTTCCTCGCTAACTTACCAGCCTCCTTCAGCAGTAGAGACCCCTTCCTCTAGCTCTGTCTCTCGAAGGCCCGCTTCAGCAACCAGGTGCCGAGAGCGTCGAAATGCCCACAGAAGAGACCAGCACCCATACTGCGGCCGAAAGTTGGCCCAAGGTCTACCCCCGGCTCCCCCGGTGGATACAATTTTCTCGTCTGCCATAATGGGGCCGCCAGCGCCACGCGCTTACAAGGCACCCTGGGTCGGCGACTACAACGGCCTCACCGACCGAGCCCAGCACGTGAAGCGCTTCGAGAACGCTTTGGCAACGAGCGACCCCGTCTCAGACGCCTACAAATGTCGTCTGTTCAGGAATACTATTGTTGTTGTAGATGAATCATGCTTATTAAATATAGATTAGCTACATAAATAATAAAATTGAATATTTATATATTTAACATCAATCTTTATATTTACAAATAAACTATTAAAATCTTGTAAATATTATAGTGTTTATTTTCATAATTATATCTACAAAAAGTTCTCCGAGATATGTATGAATGAGAAACATATTATGAAAAAATATATTATATTATTTGAAATATATATATATATATATATAGTTTTTTCAATATTTATAGGATTTTAATGAAAGATATATACGTAAATATAAAGATTAAAGTGGACATATATGTAATCTTGTGAAATATTTGGATAATCCCTCCTGGCTGCTTATCCCTGAAGCTCCAGCCGTGTGGATTTGTTTCTCCCACGTCACTTCAGCGGATAGCATCTCCCACACTGTTCTTCTCCAACGCAAACGGAGTCATTAATTTCCTTCATGCCCTCCTCTCCCTCGTTGCCTCAGCCGCTTCCGATCAGGCGCTACCGCTCTCCGGCGACAATGGCTGCCGCCGCAGGCCCCGCCGCGGCAGCAGCGGCCTCCTGCTTCTCCGCCACCGCCGGCCCCCGGCAAGCTCTGTGCTTTTTCAGCGCTCGAGCGCCATCCATGTCGGCTCTGTCCCGCTTCGCCGAACATCCTTCCGTCGCCATTCTTTCTCCGATGAGAATCAAGCTGCCGAGGATCACGGCGGCGGTGGCGCAGGAGGAAGCCACTTCGGCGGCTGTTCAGCTTGGGGAGGAAACGGTGGCAGAACAAGAGGAGCTTCCGCCGACGGCGGAAGCGGCGGCGGCACCGGCGCCGGCGGAGGGGGAGGACCCGCTGCAGAACACGAAGCTCTACTTTGGAAACCTTCCTTACCACTTTGACAGCGCGCAGTTGGCGGGGGTTATCCAGAAGTACGCTAGCCCAGAGATGGTTGAGGTATTTAAAAAAAAAAAATGGTTCCTTTTTATTTAAATAATTCAAGAAATTACTATAAAAAAAATTAATTCAAAGAAATTAGTATTTATTATTAAATTATTTAGGATCATGCAGTTTTTAGAATACAATAGAGGCATTTAAAATGAAATCGTAAAACTTGTGCGGAGAGATCGATCTCCCCTTTCATGAGTAGTGCAGCTAATGCACGTATCCTGATAATCGATTGTGATAATATAATACTCAGAATTGATCGATCTATTATTATTGTCAGGCGATGATGGCATATATATCTGCTATAGTGTGACTGGTAATTAGTGAAGATGGGAGCGACTAATTAACAATTTATTAGGTAATTAATGGTGAAATCTCTTATGTGACAAATCGGTAAAGAGGAGCAGCCAAATAATTGTGAGGTGTGCTCTTTCAGTGTGATTTTAGCGAATGGATAGAAATTGTACTCGAAAATTTGTGCTCTTTCATTGTCGAGCCATTGGACTTCATAAATTGTGGATGTCTCTCCAATTGAGTTGTCAGCAGCCTTCTGTTAATATAGATTATTTATCTGATAAGTTACTTTTAAAAATTAAATTTCGTATTCTTTTTTAGGTTAAGTTTTTACATTGAGGAAGTTTTGTTCTCAACAGCACTTCTCTTTATGAAAATAACGCTAGCTCTTTTTTCATTAAATTCTTACTATGCTTTGTGTTCGACTTTCTTCATATTCTATAGAGGGAAAAATTCTCGACATGTCATGCGTAAAATTGAAATGAAGACGGTGAATCTTCATTTAATATTTAAAATGCCACTTTACGAAAATGGGTTAGTTGGCTTATAATTAAAAAACACTAAAATAACATTAATTAATTGGCCATTTAAAATAAAAACTCTAATTAGCAAATTTTCATGTTTTTCCAAGCTTTTATATGACAGAGACACAGGAAGGAGCAGAGGGTTTGCATTTGTGACCATGAGCACTGTAGAAGACTGCGAAGTTGTCATTCAAAAGCTTGATGGAAGCGTTGAGTATTTTCGATCACTTTCTTGAGAAGTCGTATTAAATTTTAGTATTCAGTATCACATTATTAACATATGTGTGCGTAAGTTGGCTTCACGCGTCAGCAGAGGGAAACAACATATTACTTCTTTACGTAGCAAATAACTTAGCTATATAAATACATTTTATAACTATATATTATCAGACTGAGTTCGAGTAAATTGAAGATAACTCGAAATCAAATATTTTCATTTTGACTCTACTCGAAATTGAAATGAGACATAATTCAAATCTACTTGGCTCGAATCGACTCCATTTCGAGCCGGCTTAAATCATAATATGAATCGGCTCGTAGTTATAAAAAAAATAAAAATATTTATTCACAAAATTTTAGACCTTAGACTTTAGAAAGATTAAGCTTTAACCCACTTCACTCTACGGCTCAACTACTAAACTATATTATCTATAATAACATTGCGTTAAAATTATTTATATTATATAGAAAGTAATTTTTGAGTTTCTAATATTTATAACATCACTTTCTGATTTAATAGGGGAATTTATATTTGCCACCTCAAAAATTTATTTTTTTTATCAAATATAAATTTCAACTATAAGAATTAATTTTATTTCACATCCAACACAAATACGAATATTAAAATTAAAAATATTTCACATTTTACATACTTTTTAATATTAAAATAAATTTTTTTTCTATTAAATTGAAAAAATAATTTTTTTTTTTTCCTATTAAAAAAAAAAATTCGAACTAAATAAGGCTTTAAAATTAATTATTTTCATACAGTACTTTAGTTTAACTTTAAAATGGGGTGTTTTTGTAAATTTATCTCAAAATGAGGATCCTGTTTGAAAATAGTAAATTCTGAGGTATCATTTTGAAAATAATGAATGAGGTGACAGATTTGATCATTTTTTCAGGAATACGGCGGTCGAACGCTGCGCGTTAACTTCTCCGACAAGCCCAAGGCGAAAGCCCCTCTCTACCCTGAGAGCGAATTCAAGCTCTTCGTCGGCAACCTCTCGTGGTCGGTGACGACGGAGGCGCTGACGGAGGTTTTCAGGGAGTACGGCAGCTTGGTCGGAGCTAGGGTTCTTTACGACGGCGAGACGGGAAGATCTCGCGGCTACGGCTTCGTCTGCTACTCCACAAAGGAGGAGATGGATGCCGCCATGGAAGCTCTCAATGGAGTGGTGAGTAATCCACAGTTTATTCTTCCGCATTCGTTAATTAACTTAGCTTTGTAATGTGCGTTTCTTTGGTTAAAATCTTTTGCGTTTTTGAACCTTTTCTCAATCCACTTGTCAGTAGAGATTAAATGGTTGAAATGACACCAAATTGTCTTTTTGGCTGATCAAGAAAACTGAAAAATATTTTGGGTTGGAGGATCTAAATGTTAATAAAGCTTGAAAGGATCAAATTAATCTTCTTAGAAACAGAACGACCAAAATGCTATGAAGCTTAACAGAGAGAGGGAGAAAGAGATTGATTATATACGGATTCGTATTTTAGTTCACTTCGCATTCCTTGTATATATGAGAAAGATTTTCCGACCTATGCTCAAATCTTTGTCAATTACAGGTTTCCTCCAATGTTACAGTATTACTACCAAATCCCCAAATCTTCAATGTGTAGGCAAACAAGGCCGAAAATCTCAGAAAATTAAATGATTAATGGTTTTCATTCCTGTCATCATAGAAATAACTCAGGAACGAACTCTGAGTAGATCAACAAATTTCAATGTAGACAACCGGACAAATAGATGAACCTTGAGAAACAACTCTGTGGTTATAGAAATAACTCAAGCCTGAAATTTGAACAAATTTGTCATGCTAAAGTGCAAATACAAAATAGAATGGACATAAGATCTTTGGGAAAGGAAAAAATATTCGGTTCGGTGCCCGAACCATTTAGTGCCTAATCACAAGGCGTCACGTGTGCATGGGCCCACCCAGAGTGCACACATGGCGCCCTGTGAGTTGGTGCTAAATGGTTTGAGTGCTAAACACCAAAATTGCTCCTTGGAAAAGAGAACTATCGTCATGGAAATAGGCCGTTTTAATAGGGAACTGGTTGAGATGATGAGCCATGATGAGCACGGCCATAACTGAAAATTATCATAAATAAAAAGTTTTGAAAAGCATCGGCATTTCCTGGGATTGATAGTATGAGATATTTAAAGTAGTAAAGAATTCATGTTATGTTAGAAATTGTGTAATTCTTGAGGAGGTGTTCCCACGTGATGCTTTAATCCAACAACAAAGCTTTCATCAACTGCATTTATAAATTCTAGGAAATAATCTGTCATTTGAGAGGTGCCTTCCATATGTTAGAGTTGCCCTTCCTATCCTAGTTGAATTTTGTTTAGTTATTTGAAGATGAAATGCCACAAATGTGGTCGTCATTGTGGAGCGCAGAGGAAAATGAAAAATCTGTCATCTTTCCTTAATTTGGGGGCATCAACAACCTTGTAGGCAAATTGGAAGCCTAATATGTAATCATGGAGAACAACTATGAGGTGGTAACCAGAAAATGCATTTAGTTGCAGGCCACTTTCTTCTTCTTCATGCTTGTAATCTTGAAGTAGTTCGTCACTTAGGACAAAATCATTGTACGAGAGAGGAATTTGTATGTAAACGAACTAATGAATATATGAAAAACTTGATTGAGCATACATCTTTGTATATTTTGAAAAGTTTCCACGTTGAAACTGATAATGAATTGTAAAGTAGGAATGAAATAATTCCTTTGATCCACAGATTTTTTTTTTTTTTTTTCATTTTTATGAATGGGAACCTTTTGCGGATCAAAAAGAGGATAGATTCCGCATAGGGAATCTAGACAAGATTCTTAGAACTCTACTTGTTTAGACGTATACTGGACGTATTTAGATGTAATTCTCTCTGTTAAGAATTTGCATATAAAGAATTGTTTGGACTTCGAATGTATAGAATGAGATTACCGAATGAAACAAAGAGAACTATCAATCTATGAGGTGAAGGTGCGGAAACAGAGGTCCTTCCGACCGAGAGAGAGTTGGGATTGAGTTAATTTTCATGCGACGTTACTTTCAGCACTTGAGGCTTTCTATTGGTGATAGAATGCATGAGCCTCATTTTCTTGAACTCAGTGAGTATTTTCGACTGTCTTTCACCTTGTGCCAAGAAGTTCATCATGATATTGTCCGATTGGAGAAAAAAAAAATCAGAAAATACTGAATCAGGATCCATAGATGGAGGATATCCAGGATAGGCAACCTATCGATCTGATCAACTCGTATTACAAACTGATCAGAATGATTTGCGGCATGAAGACTCTTTGGTAATGTTTTGAAAATTTCGAGATAACGGTGAAATGACTATGTATGTATATGTGTCGATAATCAAACCTCTTATTTGTTCGTTTTTTGCTAATATATCTCGATTATGCAGGAGCTGAAAGGAAGGGGCATGAGGATAAGCACAGCATTGGGGAAGAAAACTTGATTGAAGGGAGAAGGTAGGGAGTGGAGAGAGAGAGAGATTACTATACATTGCTAATTAATTTTAATTTGGTTAATCTGTGTGTAGTAGCACATTTAAGTAACTGGTTTTAATCAATTTTCATGGCATCAATTTCCTCATATTTTATATATAAATAATATAAGAAAATCTTTAATTTAAATTAAATCAATAATTTTAAACTTAAATTATTTTTTTAAAATCTAAAATTAAAATTCACTATTTAAATTAAATCTATTTTAATTTCTTTTTATTTACATTAAAACTTCTATAACGTTTAGTTAGTCGCATTTTATAGTTTTAATTCGAACCACATCTGACTTACTTCCCCTACCCGTACCCATCACTCTACTGTTGTTGTTGTTGATTAGTTTTTAAAGATGACGCACTTAATCTCATGCAGAAAAATAGTTGATGCGCCCACAATGCAAGCAACCTTTTTCTGAGAAGCTGTTTGCCAACATGGAATGCCAAAGTCAATCACTTCCAATTGCGAGATAAAATTTCTCAGTCACTACTGCCATACATTTTTGGCACTTATTTCTGAGATTACTTGCAGTACAGTAGTTCATTTTATCGACAAATAAATGGCCAAATTAGTGGAAAGTATCTTGAGAAAATTTATTCCATGATTGGATCCTAACTTTAATAGCAATTTGGTCCTTCTAATTTTTTTTTTTTTTTTATAGCAGAGCCTTTTTACTTTTAAAATTAGTTAAATTGATTATCTATTTTGAGTCAACAAACGAATAATTTTTTTAAAATTAATAAATAATTTGGTGGAGAATAATATTTCTAATTGATTGATCATTTGAGGTAATTTAAAAATTAAATTAAAACTTTAGATAATAAAAATAAGGGTAAAGATATTTTAGGTTCTTAAGATTAAGTTGTAATATTATGTATTTTAACTTTTTTTTTTTTGAATATTCAAAAGTTCAATAAAATTATTTTTAATTGTGTTATTGAGGTGAACACAAGTATTTCAATATGATTTTTAATGAATTTTGTTAAAATTTTAATAGAATTTATTTTAAATTTTCTGATTAATTTTTTTTTCTTTAACTTTAAAATGACGAAAATTTTATTTTCATCTTAACTGTTTGGCGCGAGAACTAAATTAGGACCAAAATGATTTCAATTTAAAAAACAACAATAATAATAATAAATAAATTTTTTTAATCATTCTACATAAATTCTAATATAAAAAAAACATTATTTTACTTCATATGCTCAATAATTTTTAATAAAAAAATTAATTTTATTTTATATCCTAGACTAAAATACTCGATTCAAATATTTTTGTATAGGATGTGAAATAAAGTATATATTTTTATTAAAAATTATTGAATATATGAAGTAAAATAATATATTTTTATATTAAAATTTATGTAGAATGATTAAAAAATTTTATTTATTATTATTATTATTATTATTATTATTATTTAAATTAGTATCACTTTGATATGGTTCTCGCGCCAAACAGACCTAAAAAACTAACACACCAACTCATTAATAGGATGCCTTCTATAAGCCCAAGCAAAACTGCAAAGCCCGTTAGCTGTTCGATGTAATGCCCCAGTGAAGAAGTAGTAGTAGTAGTAGTAAGCGAAGAAAAAATGCCGTCAAATCCCCACATGCTCTTCTTCTTCATCACTAAACAACATCGATATCTATTGACTACAACCCTTCTCCGCGCTGCCTCTTCCTCCTCCTGCTTGTCTGCCGCCGCCGGAGGCAGTGGCTTGGAGCTCTATCTCCGCCGCGCCAGACTGATCGATTCTCTCCGCCTCCGCCTCCTCTCCCACGACCCTTCCGCTCCATTCCCCCTCCCCTCTTCCCCCATCATCCTCGACTCCTTCGTCGCTGCCCGCGCCATTCGCGCCGCCCCATCGCCAGACTCCGCCGTCTGCCTCTTCCGTTCCCTCCTCTCCCTCCTCCCTCCCTTCTCCCACGCCCCACATACATCCGTTACCCACTCCCTCGCCAAGCGCCTCTCCCTCTCCCGCCGCCTCCCCGACCTTTTCTCCCTCCTCGCAGACTTCCGCTTCTCCCATCTCGATCGCCTCCGCTTGCTCTCCACCGCCGGCGATGTACCCTCTGCCCTCGAAGCCTTTTCCTGTCTCCGCTCCTCTTCCTCCTCTCCAGACAACAGCCGCAGCCGCCGCCGCCGCTGTGGCAGACATCCAACCCACCCCTGTACCGAATCCTACAACCTTATCCTCGGTCTCCACGCCTCTGCCGGCGACCACTCCTCCGCCGTCGCTACATTCTCCCAGATGATCGCCGACGGCGCCTGTCCCAACTCCCGCACCTACACCGCCATCATCGACCACCTCCTTCAAGCCAACAAGATTGACTCTGCCATGGAGGTCTTCCACCTCCTCCCCTCCATGCGCCTCCGCCATACAATCAAGCAGTACGACGTCCTGGCCGTCGCCTTGTCCTCCTCCAGTCGATTTGGAGACCTCTTGCGTCTTATCAAAGAGATGAACTCCGACGGCATCCTCCCCGGCCGTGCGATGCTTGCCGCCATTGCTAAGATCCGGGACGCCGGCTTCATCAATGAAACCAACGAATTCGCCCATGAGCTATCCCCGGATCAGAGAATCGGGTATGCAGTTGACTGTGATGAAGAAGATGAATCCCAAAGCGAGGAAGATGAATCCCAAAGCGAGGAAGATGAATCCGACCACAGAGAAGAAGAAAAAGATGATGGTCATCTTCAATTGAAGCCATGGATCGATCCGGCTGCCCTCGCCAGGTCACTCGAAGGCTGGAACCCGACGGACGTTGCCGCCTTAGAGGCCGCCAACTTCGTCTGGACTTCTCGGCTCGTCTGCAAGCTCCTGAGGTCCTTCCGGACGACGAAGACGGCTTGGGAATTCTTTTGCTGGGTCGCCTACCAGCCAGGGGGATTCCTACACGACCGCCACACCGTCTCCCGGATGATTTCACTCCTCGCCCGCCATGGCCGCATCGACCTCGTCGACCGCCTCCTCTCCAAGCTACAGTCCGAACGCATCCTCCTCCCTTTCTCCACCGTCCGCCTTGTCATCGACTTTTACGGTCTCTCAAAAAAAGCCGATGCCGCCATCACCATCTACCGCCGCGCCGCCTCCATTTGCGGCCCTCTCTCCCCTCTCAATCTCATGCTCCTGAGTTCGTCTCTGCTGCGAACCATGACCAAGTGCGGGAGAAGCCAGGACGCTATGGACCTGCTCGAGGAGATGATGAGGGAGGGGATTCTATTAGACACCCAGACATTCTCTGGCCTGATGGAGCACTTCGCCGGCAAAGGCGATCTGAAAAGCGTTCGCCGGCTGTTTGCGGTGGCGAGGCAGTGTGGGCTGGAGCCCGATGCGTTCATGTACCGGGTTCTGATAAGGGCGTACTGCAAGCACGACAGTCCGGCGAATGCTCTCAGGATGTTCGACGAAATGCGCAGCTCGGGATGGCTTCCCGATGGCCGGACGAAGGGGATACTAGTGAAGAGCTTGTGGAAGGAAGGTAGGCTCCGGGAGGCGGCGACGGTGGAGGAGAGCTGTGAACGGGAGGCGGAGCTGCCGGCGTCCCTGCCGGGGCATGTGTGGACTGTGAGTGCGGCGGATTTTGATAGGGTATGCAGCGTTTATTCTGCAAGTTTTTCTCGCGCCGGCGGGGAGCGCCGATGCGCTGAAGGTGTTTGATTTTATGCCTTCGAGAGAAAAACCAAAATAACATACTGGTCTTAAATTTTGACTAATAGGAATGTTATTCTACTTCCAAAGAATTATTTCTTTGCCTTGTCAACCTTCTAGAGCAAGTGGTGGCTATCGACGATCCCATATCTACGTGTATCCCAACCAAACCGAGTATTCTCCATTTCGTTCAAAACACCAGATAAGTTTGTCGTCATGGTAATCATTTGTTGATGCAAAAAATATGCCAAAATAGAATGAAATGAGACGATAATTTTTACGTGAAAACTCGAGTATTCGGGAGAAAAATCACGATGTCGTTTAGGCGATTTAAATCCACTAATCGAATCCCTTCTCTTACAAAGCTTGAGGGTCTCTAAATGGAGATTGAATAAGATAATAAGTACAAAAGAGAGAGAGAGTAACCTCTTGAGAGAAAGAATGAGAGAGCTTCTCCTCCTCCTCTTTATTTATAGTTTGGAGAGAATGGGACATAATAGGTACAGTTTGTCACGTCTGACACCTATTCCTGCAAAAGATGATTAGACAGTGGACCCCCATGCCTCCTTAAATGCTGAGTTAACATAGTAGTATGGAGAGTACGATTTCGTAATATCTCCTTGAAGAATTGTTCGATTAGAGCTGTTCGAGGAGAGCTGTTCGACTAGGAGTGTTAGAGAAGGTTCTAACACTATTGCTAGGTAGGTGGGATCTCCATCACCCGCGTTTTTCGCCACCGGCCAATTCCATCCTCCTCATTCTGCTAAGAAGTCAGCTATCTAAACGCCGATGCAATCACAAGAGTACCGGCAGGCGGCAGCCAAGGGTCTCCAAACACCATTGCTGCTGTCCTCTTCCCTGTCCACCATCTCAGAACTTTTTTCAAACACATATTTTTCCCAAATTAAATCAAATATTCTATAATTTTTTAAAAAAAAATTTAATTTTAATTTATATTCTATGTATTTTAAAATAACCATAATTTTATTCTAAATCTTTCACAATCTCAAAAGCAAAATTACACCAATAAATTTTTTTTTTAACTCAATTAAAGATATCACAAATAAATAGCTTGGGGTGTAATTTTTACGTTTAGGCCTGAATATTTAACTTACCAATTAGCACCTGCCACGTTAGCATTGAGCCCCTCCTCAATGCTTACATGGCGTTCGCTGATTGGGAGCCAAAACTAATAGCAAAATTTCCTTCTCTATTGATATTTGCAGCACAGAGGCTTCCCCATCTAAAAGTGATATTAATTTAAAAAATAATAATAATGATAAATAAATTTTTTTAATTATTCTATATAAATTTTAATATAAAAAAATATTATTTTATTTCAAATACTCAATAATTTTTAATAAAAATATATACTTTATTTCACATCTTAAACCAAAATATTTGAATCGAAAATTTTAGTTTAAAATATAAAATAAAATTAATTTTTTTATTAAAAATTATTAAATATACGAAATAAAATAATATTTTTTTATATTAAAATTTATGTAGAATAATTAAAAATTTTTATTTATTATTATTATTTTTTAAATTAATATCATTTTAATCCTAATTTAATTCTCGTACCAAACAGGGCCTTAAGATCGTATAATTATAGTGATATACTAAAACATTATTTTTGAGAGACACCGAGAGACTTTTAATCAATATTTTAAAAATATGTTAATTTATTATAATTAAATTTAGTATGATATACAATATTAATTTCAGCAATGACATTCCAATTCGTAGTTAAACTAATCAAACCAATAATCCAAGCAAATCATGCATGCACAAAATCATTTGTAAAATACAAACTAATATAATTGTTTATTTTCTCGTGTTAACTTTAACGTGCATTAAAATTAATCTAATGTTTTATAGATTATATCATACACAAATTTTAATAAAACACTAACAATACTTTAAAATTATTTTCATTTTATATTCCACTCAAATTTTAAAATTAATTTTATTTCACATTTTATATGCATTTCAAAAAAAATAATAATTTAATTATAAACCTTTCATAAAATTTAAAATAAAAAAATCACATTAATTTTTTATCCCCAATAAACAACACTTTTATTATTTTAAATAATCAGTTAAGATTATATCATGGAGCACGCCATTTCCCATTTCTGAACTCATTATAGAAGCTTGACTTCTTTGACACCACAAAGAACACTGCAAAAACCACAACAGCAGCAAACTTACAAACAATTGAATAATGAAAAAAAAAAGGCTAATTAGCTGCAAAATGACACAAACACAAGCATAAAAGGAGTTAAAAAAAAAAAAAAAACCTGGAATTCCGGGTATTATGTAATCTGGTTGCCGCAAAATAGCAGAAAGTGTACTCTTCTCATCGACTTTTATCCATTCACCAGAACCTTTCATGGCAGAAATCAACAGTTGAGCACAATATAAGTAAATAAATATAATGAGAATAGTAATAACAAAGCCTTTATCCCACTAGGCGAGATTGGCTACATGAATTCTTTGTTTTTATTGAACTCTATTAAATAATAATAAATCCTCATTTATCTCTAAATATGTAAACTTCTTTTTAATAGTTTCTTACAATGTTTTATTCGGTACTCTTCTTCCTCTTTTTACATGAGTAAGATTCAATAACACAACTCCCTTACTGGAGTTTTCATCATTCTATAATTTATATATCCAAATCATCTAAGTTGACTTTCTATAAGCATATCTTTAACTGAAGCTATTATAACCTTCTTGCGGATATACCTATTTTCATCATATTCTTTCGTGTATACCGATTATTTATGTTAGCATCCTCATCTTTGCTGCACTTATTTTATTTGTATGTTTCTACTTTGTAAGCTAACATTCAACACTTAAATATAAAGAGAACATAACGAAAAATTTAGGGGGGCATTTTGTTCAATGTTATTGTAATGTTATGTCATGTTGTTTGGAGAAATTAAGCGTGTGATTTGATAATATATTTAGATAAAATTACAAAAAAATTACAAGATTGCATCTTTGAAAAAGGAAATCAAGATATCACCCAAACACCCTAATTGAAATAGTGAGAGGTGATATTAGATTGATTTTCTATTACCATTACTTAATATAATGATGATGAACCAGATAAATATACTGAACCAAATCCCCTTTTAAGTTCATAGCATGATTTGCTAGAGATCCTGCATAAATGTTACCTTTAAATGAATTGTTCACAAAGGCAGATAAGAGAATTTAATGAGTCATAGAAGTATGCAGCACTTATTTCATGCTAAGCATTTTGGTTATTTGATTGTACCTCTGAAGTTTTTGATAAAGATGTATTATGGGGGCAGGACAGGAGGATTAAATGGGCTTGTGTCTAAATTGCGTCTCTCCCATATAATGCTAGGTTCCCACTACATACATATATCTACCTTGTAGTTTCATATACATATAGGAGGTTCCTTTTACTCGAATACTCTTATTTCAAAGTGATAAGGAGTATGAGTCTCAAACGGGATACCCAAAGTTTCTTGGTGTATTGTTCTCTTTATACCTCTCCCTCATTTCTCTTTGTAGGCATCTCCCATAGGAAACCTCTAGTCAAGAAGAATTTTTAATGCTTAGTCTCATATCCTTCTTTCAAATTCCAGTCATTATTGGTTGCTTCCTGATTGATAAAGTTGTAACCTGGTACCTATCATCCAACAAAAACAAAAACTTTGTAAGAACTTTAAATACTCTATACAACTTCTATCTTCACCGTGGCGGACAAATTTAAGGGTGGCAATAGAGTGGGTTTCGGCTGAGTTTAACAAAACCCATACCCTCCTCGCTTTTTTAACCATTACTCAAATTCATTTCGTACCCGCCCTATACTTGCTTTGGCCCAGCTCCGCCCCGCATCTCTCAAAACCCATAACTCACTTTACCCCACCCCCACTTCATTTCTACCACCATACCCGCTCCATTCTGCCCCACTCCGCCTCGCCACACCCCCACTTGCCCAACCCCAAATCCATTAATGATGATTTATTTTAAACAATAATGAAAGGATAATACCTATTTAATTTTTTTAATATTAAAATTATGAAATTTTACTTAATTACTAGCAGGTTGGTTATAGGCTGGAGCGGGTATAATTGTATTATACCTGAGTCTAACTCATCCTATAATGAGTCAGGAGGGTCACAGATCAAAGGTCACAAGTACACTTTTATGATCCATATCTGTCCCATTAAGAGTGGGTTAGAGCGGGTTAAATGAGCTTGGGAAAAACTGCCATCCCTAGACAAACTCCCAATACATGTTTTGAGCTCTAAAAATACAACCTAGATGCTAAACAACTTTAATTTCAGAGATCATATCATTCAACATTTCACAATCAATTTTAAAAATCACATAAAATATTAAATTCAACATGACCAATTAATCATGACTAAAATTAGCCGTCATTTGCTGTAATACAAAAATAAACCAAACCCAACGGATGCAACTCATGTTAAGACAGCCATTTTACCAAATACACCAAGTTTAATATTTTACAGATAAATCTACGAAGGTATACTATATCTTCTGGAAATAATAATATCTTTTCAATTGGATCCTAATCACATTTTTTCTACAAACCTTCCTGCCCAATCTTATTAACCAAAAGATCATCCAAATTGGGGCTCAAAGATCCTACAGATTATCTCGTTACCAACCTCTGTTCATCATTATCTCCTAATTTAGCTTAATAAGCTGTATGATACCCTCAATCAGCCTCACAAATACATAATTGCTAACCACTCTGAATGCCCCTTAGTTAAACCTTGAACAACCCTAATTAATATTAAAAAATTGCAATTCATAAGCAAATTCCAACCCCTTGATCACATTGCCAACAGTCTGTGTCAATCACTCATAAAACGTCTCTCCTCACCAATGCTATTGAGGACGACTTTCAAAAACATTGCAAACAAATTGGAACAGTCACTTCCCCATCTCTTCCTTCTATGGAACCAAGAAGCATCAAGACTAACTCAAATTAAAGCAATAAAAGCGAATCATGTGACAAATCATGAACTCATTCAGCCTTCATATGGATTTTTGGCCTGCCTAAGCCTTCTTTCCATTTGAAGTACCATGACACTGACACCCAACAATTGTAAATAGAGTTTCGTCGGGACAAGCCAGAGGAGGAGAACAAAGACTATCAAGGAGTAGCTCATCTTCCTTACTTCCACAATTACATACTTCAAGTTTCACCAGAGTACCTCTGTCAATGTTGCATAACAACTACAGCAAGCCGGTAAGCCCTCCAACACTCAAGATATTATTGTCCATCGATGATTTAACTCTCACTTCCTAGGTGGACTCCACCGATCCGAGTCCTTTCTTCCATTATTGGGTTGTTTCTCTATGTCTTCCAAAATGATTTTCTCATAAGTAAGCTTAATTGAGTGCTAAATCAATGCTTGCCGTGATTTTATCGTGACTGCAAGCTCAAATCGACATTATCATCAGGCTGTTCAATGCATGCGACACTCCCAATTACATTTTGTCATATGTGCAAGCTACGCTAAGAGAGAGAATCCAAGGTGGTTTCTACGTCTACTGAAAGTTCCTACGTCTATTGAAAGGCTCATTCGAAATTTCTTGTGGAGTAGAGATGGAGACAACAGGGCGACATTATGTTTCTTGGGCTGATGTGTGCAAGCAAGTTCAGGAAATGGAGATGCACCTTGTGGCCAAACATGTGGCCAAGTTCTTGGCGAAATGTAATTGCGTTTGAAGGGATAGCTTCCAATATGGGGTTAGCTCGCAGATTTGAGATTATACGAGGGGACTCTTGAATCCGGAAAACCATCTGTACTGGCAGAGACGCTATCGAGGGGAACATGATTTAGCTGTTGAAGCATGGTTGATTGTCTTTTTTATGGATGACCAGTGGGTCTCTACCACTTCCCATATCAATATTGGCGCCCTGACAATGCGGGGGGCTGATGTTAACACGTGGTTCCAGCGCTGCATCCCTGCCGTACACGTGGCGCCAAGCTGGCATTTAGCCTTTATTTATTTACTAATTCACTCATCTATTCTCGCAGATCTCAAACCTCGATCAAACCTCAGCCACGAGGGTTCAACCAAGCCTCGTCCCCAACGAGTCAGGATCATCCCTGCTAACATCGATGACGATGTTACTCAGGTGTACCTGTCACAGTCGGTGTGGCCCGACCGCGTCGTTCCCCGTACAAGGGCCAATCTTCATAAATATGCAGTTTGCGGAACAATCTGGCACAGTTAGGGATCATTTAGAAGAAGGCAATTGGCATTGCAAGAAGATTAGCCTTGTCTTTGGAGAGGAGCTGGGCAGTAGGGCTCTTGCTATTACTAGGCATCACCACCTTAAGGCCCTGTTTGGTTGGAGGCCATTTTGGCCAGGCCATGGCCAAGTGGCCTCCAACCATTTTATTAAAATTAATAATAATAAAAATTTAAGTATAATGTGTTAAAAATTTTATAGATATAATATAAAATAAATTTTTTTATATTAAAATTTATGTATTGATGTTGAAAAATGAAAAAATTATTTAATAAAATAGTTGGAGGCTATTTTGGTCATGGTCATGGCCAAGATGGCCTCCAACCAAACAGGGCCTAAAAGGGATATGCTAGTATGAGCTGCTATAGAACAACAGAAGATACCTACTGCCACTATGTATCACAATCGGTTCTATGAGGATGATAACTTGGCTAAAGCTTGGTGTTGGCATCTCCCCACTCAGTCAAGGATGCGTACTCTCATGTGGCATGTGTATAAGGATGTTACTCCTACCATGCTTTGGTTGTATCGTCATGGTTTGGTCACTTCCAATCGTTACCCTTGGGGTTGCTATGCAGTGGAAGACATTTGGCATGCTGTCATGGAGTGTGGCATCTGCAAGGCAGTGTAAAAGAAGCTTCAATAGAAATATTCTTTATTTTCTCTAACACTTTCTTTACAAGCTTACCTATAGATGTTGGCTTCAACTACTAGATGCAACCAGAAGGATAGGCATATTAACATAGAGGTGGCTATCATCTATTATTGTTGAAGAGCTCAGAATGCCAAGGCTCACGGCTATCCCACACCAACACCAAAGATCATTGACTCTATTGTCTCGAGGATAATTGCGGTAGAACCTAATCTATCAAGAAGCCTCTAGGATCCTAAAGCTTCTATGGGGCTCCATGTCTAAACACTTGATCATTGGATCCTCCTCCTGGATGAATTAAGATCAACTTCAATGGCTCATTTCAGGCAATGGAGTTGCGAGAGTAGGTTATCTTATTAGAGACCACGATGGCAATGTCCTGCATGCGGGAGGTAAAAGGGTGTTGACTTATTTAGTAGCCACGACAGAGCAATATACAACAACAATCTATGGATTGGAAGCAGATCTCAAGATTGTCGAAACCTCCTCTTGCATTTGGCTTAAAGAAGACTTCTTGGGAACTCTTCTAGTGGTACATGTAGAGTTGGGTCGAACCTCAGCTTGAGCGGGAAGACCTCAAGATGCTGATAGCCTACAACCTTCAAGAGGCTTCCAAAATACGAGCGTGATTCATATTGCAAGATTGATATTTTGTATCGTCTTTGTTGTAGAAATATTACTAGTGCCGCAGACTACCTTGTCCATTTAGTTATGCTAGGTGATTTTGATTAGGTAAGGGGAATGTCCCTTCCTACCGATTTTAGTAATATCCTCGAGAAGGATGCAACTTGAGTACTCCTTTGTAGTTTTTATGCTCAATATATGGTCAAGGCCAAAATTTCAAAAAAGTTTCTATATCTTTGCAAATTACAAAGAGCGAGAAAGAGACATTTTGAGTTTACTAAATATTCAAACGTCACTAAGGTTGCTGGCATTCTAGTGAGAAATCTTCAACAAACATGACGATCATTGTAGTTGCTGCCTTCAGGCAGAAACTTTAACACCAATACAAGTATACAGTACAGAGAAGAAGATGAAGATTCAGTTAGGGCTAGAAAACTCATGGTCTGAGCTAGTGACTCATTTCAACCCACTTTCTTTCCTAGATTAGACAATTGAAGTGGGTCTAATAAAATCTCTTTAACAAATAAAAATTTGTTAGGTCACATGCAATAAATTGAAATCTACATGTTGCGGTTGCACTAGTTGTGGGCCCCACTTCAGCTGCCTAATTAAAATTCTATATCCAATTAAACAGATGGTGAATTCAATCAGATTTGAAGACCCAACATCATGCTCATTACATCAAAAAATATTCTTGATTTAAGCATGTAACTAAATTAACAACCGATAGATATAGGCTATCTATTAAACATAAGATTGACATGAGAAACTCTTTCAATCAAATACGAAAAAAGATTTATAAACCATGAGGCACTGCGCTTGTGGGAATTCTGGAATTGCAATAATCTAGAGCATTGAAGTTTGTTCCTTATTACCCATCTTCCTCAACTAAACCTCGAAGAATGTGATCAATTCCACATTTCCATGTGCAAATCAAGCTAGCTCACATTTTTAACCCTTCCATGAAAATGGAACCTCCTTTGAATATTTGCCAATAATATATCTGAATTAATCTCTTTTTCTATAGCGAATATCTGAATTAATTTTACTCTCGTTGGAAGATTAATTTATAGGTCACAGAAAATAATAAGCACGTCAAAATAAACAATGTAACAATACAATTTAATAACTATATGGGAAAGGAATATTGAAGTAATCTATAACTTATTCTGTGGGTCAATCACCAACATTAGTAAAATGGATACACAAGCCAGTTAATCAATCTTATATTATGTTCATACAAATATTTTGTCAGAGCATATCGATCAACTAAATAAAAAGCATAAATAAAATAAGGGCAAAAAAGGTGATAAAATCTAAATGCAGTAGTACATTCCAATTCTTAAGTAAAAATAACAGTACCTGCTGAAGCTGGCACTTGAAAATGATTTTCTTCGTCATTAGGTTCACTAGAAACAAGTTGTGCAGATGCAGCAGCAGACTGTACCAGATATTCAAGTACTTCTTTCTTTGAAAGAACAGTTCCAGTAGCCTGTAGAATCAATTACCAGATATCGATGTGAAGAGAAACAAAAATTTGTGAAATGCAACTAGTTTGCTTCGAATAGTGTACATATTTACTATTGAGCACTTCTCTGGAAACAAATCTAGCACTCATATCTTACTCTCTTTTGATGTGGTCTGAAGGTTTAAATTAGTTCAGCCTCAACCAAAAGATAAGTTGAACTTTCTTCTTGAACCCCATAACTAACAAATATCATGGAGCTAACCATGCACATCTTAGAAGACAACTAGCAACAGGAAGGCCACACTGCTAAAATATTAATTTTGTCTCTCTTCAGAACACTTTTAAACATAGTAAGTTGTGCAAGAAGCCTAACAATAATATATAGCATAAGCTTCTTTGCATAGTTCATCGTGATTTTTTTTAATTTTTAATTCATACTTCAACTGTGGAGACTTCAAGAGCACTCTAAAAAGAAATATGATAATTTCAAAAAAAAGAATTTGATAATTATTACCAGATAGTACAATTCAATAGCATCACGAGTATAAGCATTCTCCATGTCCCATGGCAACGATGAGTAACTTTCTGAATACATGTTTGAAAATTAAGGGAATTTCAAAAGTTCAAAATATCATTTGCTGAACGGACTGGGTATTACATATACGGAAGGATATCTCATCAAGGTGAGCTGATAACATGTCTGTTTCATAAAATTCTTCCACAAAATCACTTGACATAACTTCAGCATAAAGAAGAAGGACTGGCCAGTGAAGTACACCACTTTTATCTAATATTGGCTTCCTCACGCCAATAAGATCTTGATACATTGGCATTCCAAACTTCAATCCTCTAGTGCTGAATGCAGAGATGAGTTCCTACAAAATGCCAAGTAGCTAGTTGAATAACCGGAGAAATATATACATTATCCATAATATGGCTAACCTTGGCCGAGTCAACAACCCTAGAGAGTTCAGCCATGTGATGTTCAATTTTTTTCTTCTTTGTCTCAATTTGTATAGACAATTTCTTCATATCATCATTTGAGGGAGAGTGTTCCAGAGCCTTTTTACAAAACCGTGCTGCTTCTGACAACAAATCTAATGAGAAGGCTGCCTTTGCTGCTCGATAATAAGCCTAGTTCATTCATTTGCTTCATAATTACTCAAACGAGGACCAAAATCACGTGAAAAAAAAATTCGATAATGAACAAGAGTAATGGTGTTAAAATGTCCTCAACAATATCATAATGATAGGTTGAATAAAAAATATGGAATTTTAATAAGGTTCAAGTCATAAAAACCAAAGGAACAAGAGTGCAATCTGCAACCAAGCACAATCCAAAAAGGGGCACTTTAAACCAAAAAAAAAAAAAAACAGAGTGCAACTCAAGAAAAGAACTGCATAGATGTTAATCTGCTAACCATGTAAAACTCTCAAAAATGCATCTTCATTTTGAAAACAAGAGCAGTGATGAGGTCAGGTTTACACAAAATTCATAACACATGAATTTTAACACCTTGTCCTGAACATTAGCATAATTTGGAGCCCTAAATCTGTATTAATAAAAAGTCCTTCTGCATTGAACAGTGCAGGTTTCAAGAATAGTTCACTAAAATATCAAGTCCGTTTCTTCTCAGAAAGTATATTAAATCTTGGTTAATCATGTTCCATATTGGCATTTGATATTAATTAATTCAAAAATATTTATAATTTTTTTGTTTAATGTAATAATTAATATATTTACACATTAGGCTTACAACTATTATCTCATGATTATTCAATGTTAAAATACTGAATTTGGAACAACTTGTCTGAAAATTATACAAAAATCTAAATATAAATTTTTTTGATTCATTTCAAGTAACACGAAGTAAATAATGATTTTATAACCACTCATTTACAAATTATAAAGTTTCAAAGTAAATTCGATAAAAAGTATAGCCACTTACCTAGAATAGAGTCGAGTCGCAGTGGTTTTAGAAGAGATGTAGGACTTTATTGAATGTGGGTAATACAACAAACAATAGATGAAAGAGGAAGTTTTGATTGAGTTGGCTTGGTTGCAATTTGGAGCTCAAAGGGTCATTTATAGACGTTAAGATGGCTGAAATTTAAGCATGTATTGTTGTCATTGCCAGGGAGTACTGACAACTTGTTAGTGCCATTCAAACATTGGGGGTTTTCAATGGTCGAATGAGTGGGGGATGGCGCATTGAATGAGAGGAAAAAAATAATATTTTATAAGGGGATAAATGAATGTAATAAATTATAGTATTATATTAATATGATTGGTAGTGACAACAAGCTCGTGCATTATTTTACTAACATTCTTTGCATTGAAGTCCTCAATGTTTAAATGAGTTTATATTTGATACAACTAAATTTATCTATTCTTTTAATATTACTTCTAATGGGAATTTCTTAAGTACATTATTATAGTCATCTCATAGCATTCTTTCACTTGGTTCAATTTCCTTGAATGGTGGCCGCCCCTTTTAGCGGTTGAGAATTTTAAGCAGATGTGGAGTGTAGATGGCTACATTCGAAAGGCATTAATTGATAGTCTTCCCTAGATTGCATTGTAACCTGACAAGGCATCAATCAAAATGAAGTCGTGGCTTTGATCACCATCTCCTCCCCTCCCCCAAGTATTACTAGTAATGACATAGTGACTAGTGTCAATGTACAGTACCCTTTGATGTTCAGGTTCTGGAAGTTCTGTAGTACATTGATGATGATCGATAAACCCCAAAGCCAAGAATGTTAGCTAAAAAGATAATGAGATCTTCTTGGTTGTTTTCATCTTTCAAGTGGTCCTTTGTAGTGAAGGCAATGTCAGATAAAGTGGTTTGGGTTCTAATGTTACAAACCCGAGCTATTGTGACAGGGCCTCTTCGAGTTAGGATGAATACTAAGAAGGTGAAGATCGCCTTCTTTCCTAGATTTCTTTGTTGCTGCTGCTGCTGGAGGTTGTTTCTTAAGAGGTGCTGGAGTAGTTAAAAAAGTGTTTAGGCAGCTGTCAGAGGAGTCTTAAGGACTTCGTGCTTGGGGTAGCCAATAAGGTGGCCCTCATCAATGTATTGGTTGATAAGGATTCTAAATTGGCGACATTCTTGAAGCTGGAGATTGTACCTTTGATAAAATTTGCAATATTTTGATGTGTCTATGTGCAGCTTAAGATGTATCTTGGTTTGCAGGCTTGATATAGCTCTTAATCTTCATTGTTACAAAGATTTTTTCTACAAGGTACACAAATATTGGGCAAAGTCTTGAATTTGCACTACATGGGTGGTTGCAAAGATTAAGTAGACCTAAACAAGTTGCAAAAATGTTTTGGTTTCTTGAAGGATGAAAGATGTCCGCCTTTCGGTGCTTCTGCACCGACCAACTCCAGTTGATTGACAATGGCTGATCGCTGGCAACTTCCCCCTTCCCCGCTTTTAGGAGTCATTTTAGGAGATTTAGAAGTCCAATTTCAGTGATTTTTTGAGCATTAAATTTCTGCTGCCATGGAAAACATTTCTAGCAGTCCTGCAACGCCAAGGAAGTACTCGAAGAGTTCCAATGGGCTTTGAAAAATAGTTAAAGGACTGACCGCTAACTCATCGCCACCCCATATCTCTATACTACTTTCTATATTTTCATTTCATTTTGTATGTAATCGATCATCTAAATTATTATGTTTTCTTGTATCAAGTTTGTTGTTCCCATTGTACGCTTCTTTCTTTTATCATATCCTATGTTTTAATTATAACTCGCAAATAGCTCACACATTCTTGCTTTACTTGCTCAATATTCATCGTTGTATAATCTTTATGTTATTTTACATCATTATGCTTGTCACCTTATTAAACCTACTACATTGGCTTGGGTAGGCCCCTTTATAAGTTTTTCACATTCGATAAGCTTTTTGAGAATTTTATTTTCAAACATGCAGTATTCTTGTATTTGTAATTTACCATTACATTATCATTGCAAAAACTCTTCAAATTATCTGTAAAAATTAACTTTACTTAATCGTATTGTATCCATGTTAGTTTTCTTTAAACTTTGCAAGGAGATCAAATTGCATTCGTACATAAGACAAACACGTTATGTATATTGCACGACGCACACGCACTTTGCACCTGCATCAAAATCCATAGTCCAAGGGCACCCATCTTCTTAGCTAGATACCGACAAGACAACAGCACATGTGAGGTCTTTATCGGGACTCAGTTGATCATGTATGATTATGGGATCTGACATTCTTAACCTAACAAGTGAACTTTAGGATAACATCATACTTCTGAACATTCTAGTTTCGGTGCTGTCCACATCCTTGGTTTGTTCGATTGTGACCATTCAAGCCAGGGGTCCCTTGACTCTTGATTCCGTCACGTACCTTCCAGGTCTTTCTACATACACGACCCCGATTTTTGACATAACAAATAATTACTACTTTATTCTTAACTTATTTATCTACTAGCAAGGCGAAGCACTAAGGATCAGACGCGACAGCATAGAAGTGCATATGTCAAGAACCACCAAGTTAATTAGAAGAAAAGGGTACCTTGATATTGTTTGAACAGAGATTGATAGCCTCCTCAGCGTCCTCCAATGCTCGTCTGTAGTTGCCCAACAACAAATTCACTTGAGCGCGATTTGCATAGATGATCGACTGATCCGAGTTGCTCAAGGCCTTCTGATTGATCGCCCTAGTGTAGCAATCGATAGCATCCGAGTAATACTTCTTCCCCAACTTTAGATAACTGTTGCCTTGCTCCTGAATCGGTAATTCAAGTGCTTCATAAGACAACATGAAAAGAACCAGTTTTGTCGACGGGGGCGAAATGGAAGGAACCTAGGAGACGAGGAGGCACGCGAGAATCGGGATGCTCCCGCTACCTTGAGTTCGATTGCGGCGGACTCTTTGAGTGCAGCAATGGCGTCTAAATCCTCCCTTTCTCTGCAAGTGACGGGCTCAGCGCCCGCATCCATCCAAAGCGCCATCTATATTCCGAGCTCGTACCAACTCTCAAAGATGGATAAATTTATGAACTTCGAATGTGGAGAGAGCAGTTCGCGAAGTAGAGATCGTCGGACGAGCAGACGGGAAAAGTAGGGCTCTTGGAAATGCCGAACATTCCCGCGCGCGTCTAGGGCGGCTTCGACTTCGAGTCAATTGCGGCGAGCCGGGCATAATTTGAAATTAATTTTTTTATTTGATTATGAATTTAATTTGAGGCTATTAAATTTAATTATAATTGACAATTTTTATAAAATTATCTGTTATTACATATATATATATATATATATATATATTAAATTATTATCAAAATATAATATTACAACTTTATCTCTAAATTTTATGTGCATATCAAAACATTATTTTTCAGAATTTTATAACACTGATAATTTTTAGAATTTTATAATTTTGAGGCCCGACAGTTTTCATAAGCAAATTACATGAGCAAGCAGCCAAGCAAGAAGACAACCATTCCAGAAGATTTAATGGGTCAAATCGCAACTTAATTTCGTGTCTAAGCGATTGGTCGAATCGCAAAATGCGCATTTTCAAATATTTACATTGCTGAGTAAGGCTGATATGCTTGCACTATCGAGTAACATTACCGAGTTAAGTTCGAGCAAATTGGGCTCAACTCAAACTCAATTTGAGCTCGAGTCGAATTTGATTCAAATTGATTAAATTTTATTTGATTTTAAATTAAATTGAGTTTTAATTTTTAAACTTATTTTTTAATTTAAATATTTATGTAAATATAATGTTTTATTAAATTTATATGTTTCATGAATATATTATATATAATATACATAGCCCCTGTTTGTTTAATTGTTAGTTTTATTTTAAACTTAAGTAACGGCGTTAAATAACACCGTTACCGTTATTAATTTACTGTTAAGTTTAATTGAAGCGGAGGGGTTGACGCGGAGAAATTGCGGATTTATGAGAGTTATTGCCTCTCATAACTCTTCGTCCGACGCGATTTGCCCTAGGGTTGCAGGGAGCCTTTCTTACCGCGGAAGTTGAAGGTTACCGCATCGATGGCTTGGGTATTTACTCGTGGTCGGTAAGCGTCATTCATCATACAGTGCGTCCCCTTCTTCGTCTTCAAAATCTTTCCATCTTCGTACTCGACAGAGGTTTGTTGATCGTCGCTTTACGCCCATCTTTGCAAACCTACGTCTTTCCTCTACATCTTCAGCGGTAAGTTGCTCGCAACTAATGTTCTGAACTTTAATTTTTATAAACAGAGCTTGTTTACAGTTCGCCACTATCTCACAGTTCCAATCATCTTGCCAAAAAACTCATATAAAGTTGTGAGAAGAAGCAAAATAATAAGAAAAACTAATTCTACTTAAAGTGTGAATATCAGCAGCATGAATTTTCGCACCATCCAACAGCTGCTAAGGGTCTCTTCTTTATTTAAAAAATATTGTCTTTCAAATTGAAAATTTTTTATCTCACTTTCTGTGATACGAGCTTACTGGATATCATTTTCCAAAGTTTGCTCTATCAAATTTTTTTCATTCTGATGTTTTTCCGAGTTTTGATTTCCCACTGTTTTGAATTATAACGAAACTGTTATCCTTCTCCTCTTGAAAATTATGAATATCTCCTTTCTCAACCCACTTCCCCTTAGTTTTAACTACCCGAACTTCATCGTTATTAATCAAATTCTGCTTTTCACTTAGTTCCATTTTTTGATTCATATTCCCAACTGTTTCAAAGTTCTTCCTCCTTTTTCCTTTTCTGGCTTCATCACTCGGCATCATCTTGTTTTTTTCCACCTTTAATTCTGAATTTCTCAAGAAACAATTGTCCAAATTATGTCCAAGTTTAAAACAATGACTACAATAAAGGAGTTTATTTTCAAAAACAACCTTTTGAAGATATCTGTCTTTGCCTTCCACATCCACCCAAAATTCCTCCATGTGCTTTATACTGACATCCATTTCCACTAAAACTCTGGCTGAACAAGGTTTTAGCGTAATCCTTCTTTGACATTCACTCTGCTGGAAAAATATTTCTGTCAAAGGCTGATTCTTTCTATATGCATGATTATTTAAACATGTTTAACAACTGAAAGGAACTGGTCATATTTGGATGTTTTTTGGGGATTCATTGATTGAAAATTTCTTGACCAGATAATTATTTCATATGATGCAATGCGACATGATTTATGAATACCTCTATGATTTATGTCGTGGCTGGTGATAAGGGAAGTATCACTTCATCAATATGTAGGGTTACTTCGCATGCAAGCAACTATGAAACAAATCACATTTACTCATCGAACTCACATGGTTTGCTAATATTGTAATTTTTTTATTACGCTAGGGGATCAACTGTTAATTGCTTGCTTTCTCCCATGTTTGTTCTTTCAATTTTAGGGTTATGTTAAGTGGAGTAGCAATTTTAAATAGCTGAGAGGGTTAAAACCTGCACATCGAGCTCTCTGTTGTGGTACTTCAACGGGGCATATTTGGATGATTTTTTGGGCTACATTGATGGGAAATTTCTTGACTAGATAATTATTTCATATGATGCAATGCGACATGGTTTATGAATACCTCTGTGATTTATGTCGTGGTTGATGATTAGGGAACTATCCATTTCAATAATATGTAGAGCTACTTCGCATGCAAGCAACTATGAAATAAATCACTTTTACTCATCAAACTCACATGGTCTGCTAATGCTGCATTTTTTTCATTAAGCTAAGGTGGTCAACTATTAATTACTTGCTTTCTCCTATTTTTATACTTTCGATTTTAGGGTTATGTTAAGTGGAGTAGCAATTTTTCATAACTGAGAGGGTTAAAACCTGCAAATCGAGGTCTCTGTTGTGGTACTTCAGTTACCCTTACCTCAGGTCACATTAACTCTGATTAAATTAAGCCAAAATGAGTTCTATAGTTCAGAGTTTGCCAGATTATGAATCATCTACTGATACGGTGGAAAGTAAACCACTATTATGTAAGGAGTGTAACGATAAACTTCAAAAAGGACTCATTACTTATTATTACAAAGGTTAGTTTGTTACTTTATTCTGTGCTTTCATTTTGCTTTCTTAAGATAATTGGTAATATTTTTTCTCTAGTTAAGAAGAGAACAATGAGTCGACGAGAGAAAGGAGCCGACCAAGCTGGACAAGGCTCAAAGGAAAAGAAAAAAGAAGATGTTAGAACACAATGGACCGATTTAGAGAGAGATTACCTTATTGATTTAATGTTGGAGGCAGACAAGCATAATGATCTCGAGGGTTCACAACCAAACTCCCCATCAGTTTGGAATCAAATTATTCAAAAATTAAATAAGAAATTCAATGCCAACTTCTCCAAATAGAAGGTTATGGATGTATGGCACAACTTGAAGACAAAATGGAAACGTTACCATGACTTAAAGGAAAAAAGTGGATGAAAGTGGAACGAAATTTTGTGTATGTCTGATGTAGAGCCGGAATTATGGGATGAGGTGTTAAAGGAATGCAAATCTAATGATGATACATTTAATTACAAATATGAAAAAGTACTCTTAGAACTGATTGATTTTTTCAAATTGACTGTAGGAAGATCCCGAGTATAAGCAATGCAGGCTTAGTGGGTTTATCCATTTTAATAAAATGGATATAATTTGTGCCAAAGATAGCGCAAGGGTACTATGGCAACTGGTACGATCTGTAGAAATTATTCAAGTAGGTTGGAAGTAGAGGCAAATACTCAAAATAAAGAAGTAATTAACATCGAAGACCAAGCAATCAACCAAGATGAAGAAATATCAGTGACAAGTAGTGGAAGTAAGACGACTTTACGAGACTCTAGTTCTAGGAAAAGGTTGGCATCCATGGAGACAACAGATTTTATAAGAAGTAAGAAGGTGCGAGGACTTAAGAAAGAATTAGACGAGAGGCAGGAAAGCATTTATGTTCAAAGAACTGAAGCGGTGAACAAATGGTTTGAGAATGATACTTCCAAAGGAGAGATCGCAACTGCAACCGAAAGGTTGCATTCAATTCCAAAGCTCTCCAGCAAGGCATTCATTAAAATGCTGGAAAGCAATAAAAATATGGAGAATAGAGCTACTTTCATGTCTCTTACAGACGAAGAACTCCACGCTTGGGTTGAACATATTTGCAACTCCGATCCAGCCTTTGCTACGACTCCAATTTGGATTTAGCTTAGTTGTTTTTACTTTTTTGTTTTCTGGGCAGTTTTTGGCGACTGACAGTGCTGAAATATATTTTGAAAAGTGCTAATGATGTGACATGTTCTTAGTGGATTTCTGAGATATACTTTTGATAATTGTGTTTAGAAGAAATATGACTGAAATGTTATAATTTTTCTGAGCACATTTATACATGTGATCCATTTGGGCTTATAGTTTGATTGACCTCTTAAATAATTTAGTATACTGCTGAATACAAATTAAGAATGAGTTGGAAATAACGTTGGTGATGTTTTTAAAGAATCTGAAATGTTCTGACGGTTTAAAAGTGAGTAAAACGCATGTAGATGATACATTCCTCAAGCTCACTTTTGGTATTTGCCGGTCTAGTGTTGAGCTACATTGAATCAGAGCTTCACTTTGGTCTTCTTGCTAGGTTGCTTTACCTGTTTTATGATTTCTATTTTGTGATGAATAATTACTGATTCATGTATTTTTTTGAGAGCAGATTTCTAAATGACATGATGCTTTGAGGGTTTAATAACGTTGATGATGTTTTTAAAGAATCTGAAACGTTTTGATTGTTTGGAAATGAGTGGAGAGTATATCAATCATACATTCCTCAAAATACCTTTTTGAACTTGTCGGATATTGTTGTTGAGTTACATTGAATCAGCCCTTACCATGGTCTTCTTGCTGGACTGCTTTACCTATTTCATGATTTCTGCTTTGTGATAATGATTCCTGTATTTTTTTTTTTGAAAGCAGATTTTTAAGTGACAAGTTGCTTTGAGGGTTTAATAATATTGGTGATGTTGTTAAAGAATTTGAAACGTATTGATGGTTTACAAGTGAGTGGAAAGCTTGTAGATGACACATTCCTCGAGTTCACATTTTGTATTTGCCGGTTTTGAGCTACATTGAAGCAGAGCTTCGGCTTTGGTCTTCTTGCTGGGTTGCTTTACATGTTTCATTTAATCTGCTTGGTGGTGAATAATTACTGATTCATGTACTTTTATTTGAGAGCAGATTTCTAAATGACATGATGCTTTGAGGGTTTAATAACGTTGATGATGTTTTTAAAGAATCTGAAATGTTCTGACGGTTTACAAGTGAGTGGGAAGCATGTAGATGACACATTCCTCGAGCTCACATTTTGTATTTGTCGGTTTTGAGCTACATTGAAGCAGAGCGTCGGCTTTGGTCTTCTTGCTGGATTGCTTTACCTGTTTCATTAAATCTGCTTGGTGATGAATGAATACTGATTCATGTATTTTTTTTGAGAGCAGATTCCTAAATGACATGATGCTTTGAGGGTTTAGTAACGTTAATGATGTTTTTAAATAATCTGAAACGTCTTGATGGTTTGAAAATGAGTGGAGAGCATATCATACATTCCTCAAAATACCTTTTTGAACTTGTCGGATATTGTTGTTGAGTTACATTGAATCAGCCCTTACCATAGTCTTCTTGCTGGGCTGCTTTACCTGTTTCATAATTTCTGCTTTGTGATAAATGATTCCTGTATTTTTTTTTTAAAACAGATTTCTAAGTGACAAGTTGCTTTGAGGGTTTAATAATATTGGTGATGTTTTTAAACAATCTAAAACATATTGACGGTTTACAAGTGAGTGGAAAGCATGTAGATGATACATTCCTCGAGCTCACATTTTGTATTTGCCGGTTTTGAGCTACATTGAAGCAGAGCTTCAGCTTTGGTCTTCTTGCTGGGTTGCTTTACCTGTTTCATTAAATCTGCTTTGTGATGAATAATTACTGATTCATGTACTTTTGTTTGAGAGCAGATTTCTAAATGATATGATGCTTTGAGGGATTAATAACGTTGATGATGTTTTTAAAAACTTATAAACGTTCTGACGGTTTACAAGTGAGTGGAAAGCATGATTTACAAGAATATCATCAAAGTGTTGAGCTACATTGAAGCAGAGCTTCCCTTTGATCTTCTTGTTGCGTTGCTTTACCTGTTTCATGATTTCTGCTTTCTGAGATGTACAATTGGTAATTTATGTTCTCTTTTTTGAAAGTAAATTTCTAATTAACAAATTGCTTTGAGAGTTCAATAACGTTGGTGATGTTTTTAATGAATCTGAAACATTGTGATGGTTTGAATGTGAGGAGAAACATGTCAATCATACATTAATTAAGCTCATTTTTATGTTGTTTCACAGTAATGTAACTTGATTATATTTTATTTATCAATTTCCTGACTTTCACCAGCAATTTTCTGATTATATTTCTGCCTCCTTTATTTTGGCATGCTTTTTGGGCAAAAATGTCTTTACAACTACATTGGTAACATTGATGATATTCTTAATAAATTTTTGGTTGGTTATTTCTCCTGCATGCATGGTAAACTGACTAAATTATACTTTTCTTTTTCGGAGCCACTGTATTTCATATTTCAGTACTTGGGAATGTAGAAGTATTTTCGTTCTCCAAACCATATTTATGTATTGAGTAATGTTGATGATGTCACCTAAGCATTCTGAAATATATTATTGGTTTTTTAAGGAATCAAATAATTATTTATCATAAGAGTAAAGGTAATATTTATAAAGACTATAATTATTATATTTTTGGATATTTCTTTATTTATCAGACTTGTACATGCTGATTTATTTAGGGCACCGGATACGTTATTTGAAATGAATACAAGTATTCCTATTATTGGTGGACATGTTGAGTTCTTTGAGTTCATGGCGTTAGATGAGAATGAGAAGTGGCTTGAAGACTACATACTATCCGAATCCATTCCTCGGCAGCCACGTAAAATGTATAATCGTCCATTCAGTGGTTTGCAAAATTTAGAGCACCTACTATACAACGAGCATCCTAAAGTTCTGTTCAACGTCATGCGCATGGATTCTGACGCTTTCATAGCCCTACGTGACATTCTGGTTTCAAAAGGATTATTGACTGATTCACGCCATGTAACCGCGATCGAGCAAATTGGTATATTCATGCGTATTATTGCATTTGCAGCAGGAGTTCGGGAATGTGCTGAGATGTTTCAATATTCTCTTGAAACAATCAGCAAATATTTTAATGCAACTCTACAAGCCATAATTGCAATAACACCAGAGCTAATTAAGTTACCTGATGCTAATACCCCATGTAGCAATAAAGTACGTAAAGATTCGCGTTTTTGGCCACATTTCAAAGTAAGCGCGACATACTTTTAGTATGATTAATTTATATACAAGCAATTCAATTAGATTTTCTCTAATTGTAACTTAATTTGACTTGCAGAACTGCTTAGGGGCCATTGATAGAACATACATCTCAGCAATCATTCCAAATAGTAAAAAACCTGCGTATCGTATCAGGAATGATACAATTGCCCAAAACGTAATGGCCGTTATTGAATTTGATGAGATGTTCCATTATATAGCAGCCGGATGGGAAGGTAGTGCTTCAGACATGCGTGTGTTGCGATGTGCACTTGATTTTGGAGACTTTATTATACCACATGGTGAGTATACATTTTTTGAATTATTCTGATCATTAATAAAGTAATGACAAGTTAATTTGAGATTACATTTGTTAATGTAGGAAAGTATTATCTGGTTGATAAGGCTACGCAAACACTTTAAAGTTTTTGGCACCATATCGAAAAATGCTCTATCATATTGGAGAGTTTCGGGGATAAAATGCTAGACTTACAGAAATAAAGAAGAAAAACTTAATCACAGACATGCCTCCCTTCGCAATGTGATAGAGAGGTCTTTTGGGATTTTGAAGCGTCGCTTTGCAATTTTAAACTCAATGAAGCCATTTCCACTTCAGACTCAAAGGGATGTTGTCGTTGCTTGTTTCGCGCTGCATAACTTTATCGCACGTTATTCACTTCGCGATATCCTATTTCATCAACGAGACACAGATGAACTCGAGCTCGACTTAGATGATGTTGAATTAACTGAGCAACAAGAAGAAGCACAAGACCATTCTCGTGTTGGTGATCGTCGTTTAGGTGATGCTCTACGCAGGGCAATTACTGATGATATTTGGGGACGTTAATATAATTAGATTTGTGGTACATATTTTTTGGTAGTCTTGCTGCTCTCACTGAAGAGGTATCATATTCATTCTAGTATTCATAGATTATACATATATAATACTAATATTGGTTAACATACTTTTAAATATATATTATTGTATCTAACATTTGTGTTTGCAGATGACTATTTATGTGGTTTTGGAAGGTCGTCGTCGTGGAGTGTATTATCGGTGGGAGGACTGTCTCGCACAGGTCAATCGCTATCCTGGGACGTTATATTTCAAAGTGGCATCGAGAGCGGAAGGTGAACGTCGTCTACATCAACATGTTTCAAGGATTTTGCAAACTAGTTCAGGAGCATCTACTTCGTCCATGACCAACTTGACTGTTGATCAGCTGCATGCTACTTCCTGCGACGACACCAATGTTAATGTTATTACTGCAGCTCTTTTGGTCGGTTTACTTGTTGAACTCGCCCTAGGGCTTTCTCGTAGGATCGAGTGACTTAGCTACATTCCGTTATGTTCGAACATTAGCAAGCAATGGTGTACATTGATGATGTTCTCAATGCACTTATTGCTGACTTCTTTTTGTTTCTTTTGTATGACTCGATTCATCTTTTTTGGGAATCATTATATCAGAGAAGTAATTGCTAGTATAATGTTTATTTGAATAGTAATTATTTCAAAAATGCATATATTATTGGAGTTTAATTTATCAGATTTTTATTTGTAATTTTGCATATAAAAATTTTAATAACTTTTTATTTACACAAAATAAATTATGTTGAAAAATGCGCGTACCATCAAGTTTTACAAATATTTTATAATTTTTGTAATTATATGTTGCAGATAAGTGAAATAATACTTTTAATAAATAATAATTTTATTTTTACCCATCATACTTATAAACAAACACTTAAAATCATATAATTTAAAACTAACTTAATTTAATTTTAACCTACCAAATAAACAAGGGCATAATGTATAATATGTACATGAAACATATAATATATATATATATATATATTAAAAAATTTAAATATGTATAAGTATAGATATAAAGTTAATTAGAAATTAAATTAATTATATTTCGAATAACCTAATTTTGAGTAATAACAAAATTGAGTTTCGAAATAATGTTCACCTGAACCCTACCGACTGCCGACGGTCGTCTTCCTGCTTGCTCATGCGGGTTTCGCCATATCTTCGCTTATTGATGAAGTCGACGGATCTAAAGTAAAATCCCTTTCTCTGTTGTCGGCGGCGAGCAAGTTATACAGCTTCGTCGGCTTGAAAAACACCTTTGCCATCATCCGATTGTTCGCCGGCGATCGATGGAAGGGTTGCCCTGGTCGAGGAAGAAGTTCTCCTTTCGGAACGCTACTATCGTCGTCTGTTTCCTAAATGCCGTCACCGCCGCCATCCTAATACGTGGAATCTTTAGCTACGGTAGCAGAAGAGGTGGCCAAGCTAAACAGCCAAATCTTGGTTAGTAGCTAAAAAATGGAGGAACATCAGCTCTTATTCTTAGGAGTGATTTTTTTGTCATGTTTTTATGCATTGAATGCCGTTTTCTTAGTTCATAATATGGTGGAAGTTTGAATGATGATGCAGGGTGTAATAATTTCTTGTTGGAGGTAATCTAGGAACCTCATTGATGATAATTCCTAAAATGAAACATGCATGTGTTGAGAATTTGCTAGTTGTAGAACTGGATTTTGTTCATTGTGATTATATTGACAGTCACAGTAAATTTACAACCAAGAAATGCTGTCAGGAATAGGGAGTGCTGCTATTGATTTGCTAAGAATCATCTCCAGTGGTGAAACTAGTATGAATTTTCTGTATGTTACCTATTTTTAACCAGTCCGAGATGGCATCTTGGTTCTTTCAGGATTGATCTAATCTTTTCTGTTAGAAAATTTCAGTTTGATAACTTGATGCACTGAAAATTAGTTGGATTGAGGATCAAATTTGATTATGTGGCCATTCTCAGGATGAATAAACTGTTATAATAGTTGCATGACCACCATGAAATGATTGCTTATTTGAGGTATGGGCTTATAACCCTTTACGTGGCTTTTTTTTTAATAGTTGTCCTTTTTTTTTACTTTTTTTTTCTTTGTTCTTTTGGGAAGTCCTGTGTATGACTATCCTTATTTTTTTAATATGAGTTATTTGAAGGTAGGATCGATGAGGTGATGGGTGTTAATTTAAATATTTTTCACATTTTTTTCATGTAAAAGTATTTCCTTTTCACACTAGAATGTAATAGCTGTTTCTTTTTCCTATATGGTTTTACTGGTGCATATTCATTGCTCGGGGTTCCAGGCTTATTCTTTTTATCTTCTTTGTCAAAGTTGTCTTTATAATCTAGCAATTCAATACCTTTCTAAGTCTGATTAGAGTGCTTATGTAGGAAGGTTATTCGGTACCTGATAAATATCGAGTAAACATTGGTCTAGATATTCTTGTACTCTGTGAACACTCATCATCTAGACAAAGCGGCACACCTTAACTAGCTGCAATATTTCCTACTTGGCCTATTTGAGGCTCTTGTTTAATGACCATGGACATTACAATGAAGTAGCATTCTATTTTTGGGGTGATTGATACTGAGAAACATGCTTATTTACCTTAGCATTTGAATAAATATGGAAAAAATGTGTTAGGAAGAGGATGACAGAAAGCAAGATAGATGATCAGAAGTGCAGTTCTCTAGACCTTGTTAGGCGGAGAAGTCTTCTAAACGTTTGCTATGAATGGAGATTGATATATAATGATGTAACATACAAGATATGGCATTTACGTAAATTCCAATGAATCTTAGCTGATTTCAAAGAGTGAGAACACATTAAACTGATTTTCAGGAAAACACATTGAATGTGATACTGCATGGCATGTTATCCTTCAGACCTCCATTTTAAAGATTATAGGAACCCTGGAAAAAGAAACCAAAATGACCTGGAAGACGGAGACAAAATAAATCCCTTTTCCAATATTTGAATGCAACAAGAACAACAATAACAACAATGCATCAATTCCAAACTAGTTTCATCTTTCAAAAAAAGTCCAAACTAGTTGGGTTCGGCTACATGCATTTCTTTTTTATCCATGCAGCTCTTTACAAAGCAACATTGTTTATGTGCACGGTTGATTCAAATTCATGTGTATTGGCCATTTCATATGTATTTTTTGGTCTTCCTGTCCATTTCCATTTTTCTTTACTGCTGAATTTTGTTTGTCTTTTATTGTCTTGGTAAGTTTCTGATTTTCTGTGCTTTGTTCTTTTGTCTAGCTTCTTCTCTTGTTAAAGAATATTTATATATATTTCTCCATCATTTTGTATTTGAAGAATTTGATGAATTGAATAAAGAATATTAGCCTCCATGCTCTCTCTCTCTCTCTCTCTCTCTCTCCTCTCACTTTTTTTCTTTCTATTTTGGCCTGGTCTATTTCTCCTAATTCAAATTCTACTTCCATTTCCCCTACTCATTTTACATCACTTCTATATAGTTGTGGGTTTTGCTTAAAAGTCTATTATTATTGTCATTTGCTTTGCTTAGGACATTGGCATCTAGATCTTGAGATGTCAAGCTATGAACCTCCTTTCTTCAAAGGAAAAAAAGTCAGTTGACTATAACTTGGCCAATAGACATGTATTTATGAACCATTACAATGCAACTCGGTTCGATTTAGATCAATTCTATGCAAAATCTAAACCTGAACCAACTAAGGTTAGTTCCACAATTTTTAGAACTAGAACTGAACTAAGTTACTTTGGACCCGAACTAGAACCAAACCTAAAAAATTTGGTTCAGGTACAATTGGGCTCTAGTTTAGGTGTTGTTTGGTAGTAGATTAAGGGTGCTGTTTTAGACTTCAAATTATGTACAAAAGGGATTTAAAGCCTTTGAACTTTGACCATCATGATGATATAGATTTAATAAAATTTGAATAAAATATTTATCATATATATTTATTATTAAAAATTTTGGTTTTATAATAATAAAAAAGACATGCAAGAAACTATAAGGAATAGTTTTACACACTTAGAGCTAAATGAGGATTTGTTAACTGATAGAGTGTAATGAAAATAAAGAATTTATGTAGTTGACCCCACCTGGTGGGATAAAATCTTGGTTATTGTTATTGTTGTAATAATAAAAATATATGTTGATAAAAAATAATAATAAAAAACATAATAACATTAATAAATTATAATTTTTTCTTTAATAACATTGGTTTTGGTTCTCGAATGCTAGAATTGAGAGCTGAATCAAATCATTTGTTTCTAAAAATTTTAGAACGAACCTACCTGAATTAGAACCAAATCGATCGGTTTGGTTTTATTTCAGTTTTTGGTTTGCGTATTTTTGCACACCCCTATAAACCGTGGATTTATATGTTGGAACTTGTTAGAATGCATCATTTTCAAATTTTGAAGGCAAGTAGAGAATCAAATATTATGTTGATATTGCAATATAATAGAAGGATTTGAGATGTCCCAAAGCCTTCATTTATGTAGACTCATGAAAAGCTATTTGTGGTAGGTCAGAGAACCTCCAAATAAAGAGAAGAAAATCTTCCAACCTTTCCAAATTAGTCTCCTGAAAAATTTTAAGTGCATCTGCAGTATTCTTTGATAATAATATGTTGCCACTTTGCAGAACTGACCTTTTGGGCATAAAACTTGTCACAGATTACAACGCCCATGGCCAAAAAAACATTGGTTGCTGGAATTTTTTAATAATTCTTTACCTTTTGACCTTCTTTTGGTAGTGGTCTTAGTGGGAGGGTGCTGTTTAGGAACTATAACCTTAATTACTTCAAAGTATTATCAGATAGTCAATGACCTAAGAGGAAAAGACTAATTATGTACCAAAAGTAATGAAAACCTGTTAGTTTTAAATCAGATGCCTAATGATCACTTTTGTTAAATTAGCCGTTTTTTTGCCTATTCCTGCCTTTGTTTTCCCATTCTTCTATCATGGTTCTCGCACATAATCAAAACTCCCTGTTGTACTTTAATTGATCATGGGCAGTTTTATTGCAGAATTAGTCAGGTACATGATGGAGTCTGAACAGATTCGTAAATCTATGGAGCCGGTCAATTTGATAAAAAGAGTGAGTTTGAAATGCTTTAATATGCTTTGATGCTACTAAAATGGTTCTTTTCGTACTTCGCATGTTATGGAATGTAGCTTTAATTTGCTTCACTAATCTAGATCAAAGAAATTCAAGCAGCAGCATATACAGAACAAGATAAAGAGACAAAACAAGTTCCAAAGCAGACTGCTGCAGTTGATCTCTCAAAAAGATTGAAAGACATGAGGACATTCAATGATGCCAATAGTCTGAAAGGTGATAGTCTACACTCATTGATCAATTGCATTATTTCTAGCTTTGTTCATATAATTGCTTTCTATTTTTAGAGGACCAAGGGTCTGTTAGGGCTAGGAAACATGTTAAACATTTTTGACTGAATAAATGTTATCAGTTATGGGTAGCATACTATATGCTGTGCATCTATGGCCTTTTTGGTTGCAGATGTCAGGGAAGAAGAGCTGAAAATTGAAGAAAATTAGAATTAATAGAATTGGCATTATATGTAATTATAAGAGAATGAAATAAAAAGTGAGATGAGATGTATACTGATATTCTTTCAAAGTTTATTTTACTAAAACTGAGAAGGTGGTCGGGAATCATAAAATGCAGTCAGATAACTCTCTTACCTGATGTAGGGCATGATCATCTTCGTCAGAAGCATCAAGATATTTTTTGCCCTCAGCCTAGATCATTTATTTTATGATATCATTTTATACTTCTTTTTTATGGAAGCAATACTTTTATCTGCTAGGAGATTTGGACCCAACACTAGAGAAACTTCACAAAAGTTCGATCAAGCTCCCTTTACAACTAGACCCAGTAGTATAGTTACTGCCATAAGTAAGGGCAAGAAGGTTAAGACTTTAAATACATCTTATTCCAAGTCCAATGGTATCACATTCTTTGTTTGTGGAAATATAGAACACTGTATTGAATGAATCGCATAGAGCATGCCAATCTTAAAAAACAAGTTTATGAGCTTTTTAGGAGAATACGCATGTCATCTTCGAGCACTGGGCCTCTTGGCTATGGCGGGGAGGAGGCTAGAACGATAGTAGAGAGGCAAAGCGAGGTGGTTGGCATGGAGGTCGGCGCTTGATCCGACACGATCATGGCCGGTGCATCTGGGACTGAATGATGACCAGAAGTGAGGGTGCTAAACATCTGAACTCAAGTGAATGGGAGCAAAGAAGAGAGGAGAAAAAGACAAATGAGAAGGTCTGTTTGTGCTCTAATTAGGGGAACTGTGTTGTAGATCTATGGCCTCTAGTATCGATCACAAAGTTGCAATTGACCTGTGATTAGCGAGTTTAAATACTCTTTTGTGATTGACATAAGAAGACAATCACTGGAACACAGTCATTTATTCCATCAATATAGCAATTACGACCGAATGTAGTTTTAATGTATGCCACTCGCAAATTTATAATTAATTCATGAAGTCGCAAATTATCAGTTGTTTGTGCCTTTTTATGTTGTAGTAGAACAATCAAACTGCCTTAAATGCCCCTCATCTTATCTTTCTTTAGGTGTTATGATTTCTCTAATATAGTCATTTCTAATATGATCTACTCTAGTATAAACATATTCATCTAAGATGCATCTTAGATGCATTACTTTCCAACATTCACTCACATATGACATTTGGTCGGATGGTGATCTTTTACTTCCCTTTGATTAATATAAACGTGTGAAAATTCTACTTATTAAATATGTCATTTTAATTACATGATTAATATCCGTCTTTTTACATAGACCTAAGGTATTTGAAATTTAGATGGTTGTCATCTATTCTCATAGTATTGCCACTTCTTTTTTTAAGATCACCAAGCTATAATGTCTGTATTTTGTCTTACAACTTGAATCTCTTTGCTTTTGGGATACTCCAAGATTCCAATTTTCTGTTTGCTCTTTCAAGAGTATCCTCAATTGGATATTTTCAATCATTGAGAGAAAAATTCTACAGTGAAAAGGTTTGGCTGTCAAAATCAAATTGCTATTTAAGAGCAACGTGCATTGGAATACAATTTTTTTTTTGGATCGTTGCTGTTACCTTGTGCTTTATCTTTTTTTTTTTTATATGTATTTAAAACATTTGTCCTATGAATTGATTAAATGATTATGGGATGGATGTGGTTAGTATGATAATGATCAAGATTCATATGAAATCAAAACAGTCAATCAGACCAAAAAAATGTCTTTATTTACTGTTTGATTATGATTCTTTTTTTGTTTTTTTCCTCAATCATCATAACTGTTATGGCTGTAAATGTTATTTATTTCCAAAATAATTAAATGTTTATCAACTTGGTAACTTCAAACATTATTATTTACTGTGTTTATAATTGTGATTTAAGGGGGTAGTTGGTTCAATGTTATTGTGATGATATTTGAAAAAATTGATTGTATGTTTTGATGACATGTTTCAATAATATTGTAAAATATACAAGATTGTTACTCAAAATTATGTGATATCTAGATATCACTATAATTATAATCTCCATGAATCTTAATAGCTCTCGAGGAATGGAGGAAAAGGAAGATGGAGCGAGCAAGGCAACGTGAAATTGAGAGAAATGCTACAGTTAAGGCTCAAACCTGAAGAAAGATTTACAAGGTTACGGTGCATTGTAGCATACATATGCTTTCTGAAGACTCTTGATTTACAACTAATTACTTCGGGCCTGTTTATTTATAAGATTTAAATTTAATAAGGTTAAAATTAAACTTGGATAGAGATATATGTGAAATAAAGTTAATTATTATGTTGGGATATATGAGAGATGTGATATAAATTTAGTTATTATATTAGCATATATGAAGAATATGATATAAGTTAGTTATTATTTTTATAATGTATGTAGAATGTGAAATAAATTTAATTTTTACTATTAAATTTTATCTATGATGTGATATACTTGTTTAAAATTAAATCAGATTAATTTTGAACTGTCAAACAAACAGAAGCTTTCTGTTGTAGTGTACCACTTTTCTAGATTTGTGTATATCCGAATCCACTTGATCTTGATTATATATAGCATGTGAATTTTCTCAAGTTAGCAGTGATACCAATTTTATATCTTGAAAGTGTATGTCTTTTGTGTTCTAATAGGCTTTAAAGAAATGCTATTCTAGCGTTCAATTTAAAATTTTTTTGAGTATCGCCTCATATTGAAGTAAAAGAGAATTATAATTTACAGACTTACAATTATGGAAAACATGTGACCTAATTGTTGTTAGTTATATGCATTTCTCTTCTTCATTTTAGTTGTAGTTTGATCTAAAACAACGCTTACTTTTTTGATCCTACACTTATCTTCTTGATGTTGTGAATTAGATCCGTCTTATTTACATTGGTGGCTTCTTTTAAGATGGCACACCTATTTAAGTTTAGGTTTGAAATAAGGCAAGAGGAATCAGATTTTTATATAAATTAAGACCCTGTTTGGTAATAGGTTAAAAATCATAACTAAAAATAATCATGATTAAAATCTTAAATTTATTTAAAAAAACTTAAAAATTTATTTTATATCTCATATCACACAAATTTTAATATTAAATAATTATTTTATTTCACATTCTACACAATTTTTAATATAATCAACTTACTTTATTTTACATCATACACATTTTTTAAAAATAATTAAAAATTCTAATCAAATTTTCTTTTTTTTTTATTATCAAACAGAGCCTAAAAGATTTTGATGGTAAATATAATTAAAAATTATAAACGGTACAATTGCTGTAAAAATTTTTAATTATCAAAAAAAATGAAAAAATAGCTTTTATGGACATGGAACTGCAAATAATTTGGTCTAAAATGTCCTTAAAAAATAATTTTGGTTAGTTTTTAAATATCTTTTTTGGGTGCAAATATTTGGTCTAATTGAATAAAATAGGGACCATAAACAATCAAGGTTGCTTTACTGCCAGACTTCACCGCTCCGCCGGCGACGAAACCTCCCACCTACCGGCGAGAAATGATATGATATTCTGCAACCTTCTCGCCTCACCTTTCTCCCTTCCCCCTAGATGGGCTTATGCACTTCTTTTCTTCGCAAACCCTAAACCCAATACTCCCGCCGCCGCTATTCTCTGCCCTAAACCACCTCAAATATCGGCTCGCAGCTTCGGCTGTCGCTGCCGTCGCAGAGGCTCTTCCTGGGATCCGAATGCCGAGGCGGTTCGCGGCGGCCGATTTAAGTTCCGGGACGAAGCCAATGCCGGAGAGGCCGGCGGGGATTTCGGGCGACGGAGGTGGTGGTCGGACAACTCCTCCGACAGTTTTGAGGAGGAATCTTATCTATCTGATGATGAAGATGACCGCGGCGACCTGCTCTGGGATAAAATATGGATCTTCAAGGTGCCTTATTATGATCTCTATGAATGTTGCTTCAAGTGTTACAAGAAAGGGTTTTTTTTTTTTTTTATAACGCATTTTATTCCTGAAAGGTTATAAATGTTGTGGAATAATACACAGCAGAAAATTCGAATTACTGGTCGTATAGTTAGCCAAATAAATCATGCCAGATAAATATGAAAAATAATGATAATAAAAGAACAAAGCAATCACAAGAACATCATAATTTATGTGATTCTGAGGCATTCCTCCTACATCCACAGGGAGAGCAGAGAGGGGCTTTATTATGTAGAAAATCAGATAGAAAGAGAACCTTACATCAATCACCTGATTCTCGATCTTAGACGGGATACAAAAATTGAATCTTTTTCTTCTTTCAGATTAGACAATCCAATCCTGATACTTTCTTCGTATAAGCACGCTTAATTGCAAAATTTGGCCTCCTGATACTTTTCTTACTCAAGTACACTGAACTGCAGAGTTCCTGTATCGTGTTTTACAATTTTACCTCAAAAGACGCGAAAATACAAAAGTCCATCCTCTAATCTCATGCAATGTCCCTTCATCGTCCCTACAAAGCATAGTTCACATAAAATAGGAGATTGCTTTGAACTTCACAACTCATGAACATGCCACTCAATTATTTTATTTACCTTAATGAATTCTGCCATTCCTTTGAAGTTCTTGTTCCCGTTGCATAAAATAACAGGTATTTAGGTCATACGGCTTCCTGCTTCCGGCCATCATTGCATCAATGCTTCTTGCCACAGGGCCCAAAGCTTTTCTCATGGCATTAGCCCTGCCCCTTGGGCAGTCTGCGATCTCCCTAGCAATAGACAAGCTTTGGGGTGGTAGCGAAAAAGAACGCAGGCCTAGTCACACTACTCGTAGAAAACCTTTTTCGAGATCTTCGGTCGGTTTCAACAAGAAAGCGAATGAAGCAAGTAGAGATAATTTCCGGAGAATGGAAGGCTACCAGACATGGGTTTCTGCTGAGGATAGTTCTGCTGACAAAAATAATAGCAAACCCCCCAGTTTTGGAGGATGGGATGAATTGGATCGACGACAAAGCGAAACAAACCGATCGAACAATTCTAGAACTAATAAGAGGTCAACCGTATTGGCAAACATAAAAATGGGAAAGTCGTCAAAGAAAGGACGATACGGAGACTCTCCTTTGATCTTGAGGCTCATCGTTGCAGTTTTCCCGTTCCTCGGATCATGGTTTAAAATACTGTGAAACAGAAGGTATGTTAATTCGATGGCAAAACTGCTTTCTTCGATACAGAAGCAACTCTTATCTATTTGTATTTTGATATGTATTTATCTGTAAAATGTTTAAGAATATTTGTCACAATGTTAGAAAAATAGTTTGATTAAATTATTAAGGTCTACTTAATGAAACTAACCCATATCTATGCACTTGACATGTGATTTTTGTTGTGCCAGTTCCTGATGGAATTGAATTCGCATCGGGATTTTGGTTCTTCATGCTTCTGTGAATGTCGGATTGATTGTAATATTGATCGGATCATCCAATCTTAAACAAGAATTGTTATCTCTATCCTGTACGAGATCGAAAGTTAGGTGATTGATAAAAAGTTCCCATTGAACTCTCATTACTTCCTGCTATGCATATAAAAAGACTCCTTCAAACAAAGTAAATCTGATATTATTTCTATATAATGGTTGGTTTGTTTTCTTTTTATTTTTTTTCTTGGATTTGCCCAAAAATGATTTTTTTAGTTCACTACAAGTTTGATTTGCTATTTCTGCTGTGCAAAATTTTCAACAACAACAGCTTTAAATAGCTACTTCAGTTATTTGCTGTGCTTTCAGTGGTGTTAAATGTAATGAATCCAATCCCAAGGTTTTAATACTCAATTTAATTTTAATTTCAGCCAACAATTTCAGTTGAGTTTTAGATTGTCTTTATTTGAATACTCATATGTAACTTCATTAATAAAAAAAAACATCTAAACTATTTTATAATCATGTAATCTGAGAAAACATTAAAAAAAAATGAGTAGTTCGATCCGATCATGAACTGCCACTTCACCTAGTTCGATTGAATACGAAAATCAGATTGCATATTAGATTCGATTAAAACATAAAAATTAATTCTAATTATGTGATATCAATTTATGAATGTAATAATGAATTAATTTCGAATGTATTTTATTAGTTTTAATATTTATTAATATTTTTATACATATTTTTATTTTGAATGTTTAAAATAATAGTAATTTACTAGTTTAATTGGTTAGAGTCTCAAAACAAATGAGCAATTATAAGACTAGTAATAGAATATAAATTTATAAAATAAAAATATGTAAGTAAAATAAATATTATAGATGAAGAGGTAAATAAAAATATTACATAAAAATTATTAATTCATAATATGTAATCTAAAATTTGCGCACATGCCGCGTTGCCAACGTTCCTCAACTCTATGCGGAAGTTCGACCTTCTATGCGACTATTCCCATAAAGACAGGCATGCGATTGCCAAAAACCTCGAATTATAGATTTTGCCAATTTTGCTAATTTTGAAGGAAATAGTTGCCACACTAACCGCAGAGAAACGATTATGCGAGAACATGTCTAAATTTTTTCCTTCCTACTAATAAGCTTTCTATGCGAACATCTGAAAATTTTAATTTGTATTTTTGAGATTATAAAATTTTGATCATTTAATTCTAATTAAGATAACCATTAACTTTTGGCCTAACGTTATCTCAAATGTTAATTTTTAATGCTTTAGAATATAAGTTTAAAATATTAATTTTTATCTTTTTTAATTTTTTTAAAATTTAGAGAAAAAAATAAATTAAGTGAAATTAAATTTAAATTTTTTTTTTTTTTGAGAAATTTATTAGAGAGGAATAATGACTCTATTACTTAGGTAGTCTCTAATCTTAAATAATTACTACAATTCCCTAGTCTCTAATCTTAAATAATTACTACAATTCCCTTATATTGGTGAAGTGGAACTTCAGGGATTTTCATAATTAAAATATATACTATAGATAACATATTCAAAAATCTCAAGCTATAATTCATATTCATTTGCTAATTATGTATATTCATACTAAATAAATAATTATTAATATAACTTTATAATCTAAAATATAACATAATTAAAAATAATTATTTTTCATTATACCGTTAAGCTCAATAACTCAAAATATCTAGTATTTATATCTACATATAAATTTTATTAATATCATTTTTACATGAGGTTATTATTAAAAGTGTACAACAATAAAGAAATAGAGAAAAAAATTAATTTTCGAGAGCAAATATTTTAAATCTAGTTTATATTTTTCAGTATGCAGCAGAAAACTTACAATAGATAGTAATCTAGTTATATGGTTGAAATTTTTAAATTATTTTGAAACTACAGGCTAGAAAAAGGCGCGGCACGACTTACGAGGGGACTTGTAAGTCGTGAATAGCCTGATTATCGTAAGTCGTGATCAGATTTACACGACTTACCATGACCCGTAAGTCGTGCGCGGCACAAAGTACGAGGGAGTGATAAGTCGTGCATGATTTAAACGACTTTGACTCGAGCACGACTTACGATGCCATAAGTCGTGCATCTCGAGCACGACTTACGTGCCATAAGTCGTGGACCGGTTTTCACGACTTACGATATCGTAAGTCGTGGGCCGGTTTCCACGACTTACGATGTCGTAAGTCGCAGGCCGGTTTCCACGACTTACGATGTAGTAAGTCGCAGGCCGGTTTCTACGACTTACAACGACTCGTAAGTCGTAGGCCGGTTTCCACGACTTACGAGTAGTTGTAAGTCGTGCATACATTACACGACTTATGACCACCGTAAGTCGTGCTCGAACTTGAGGACTTATGGTATCATCGTAAGTCGTGAATCATTTATAAGACTTACGAGGAAGTGATAAGTCGTGCAAACGGACACGACCGATAAAGTCGTAAGTCGTGTACACATTACACGACTTCGAAACAATAAGTCGTGCATCTTGAGCACGTCTCACGATGTAATAAGTCGTGAAACTCGAGCACGACTTATGACACTGTTGAAATCATAAGTCGTGCTAGTTGTTCACAAGAATAATGACGATGGTAAGTCGTCTATTCATTGCACGACTTACAAAAAGATTGTAAGTCGTACAGAGACCGCACGACTTATGACAGTGTTATAGGTCGTACAAAGCCTACACGACTTACAAGGTGTATAGTAAGTCTTGATCAGATTGCACGACTTACGACACTGTTGTAAGTCGTGCCACGATCACACAACTTACGCACGGGTATGTCGTTACTTAAGTAAGCCGTGCGCGGTTTACACGACTCCTGTAAGTCGTGTTGGTGCTACATGACTTACGCAACACGACTTATGCTGGACATATAAGTCGAACACACGACTTATGCTGGACATATAAGTCGAACACACGACTTACACTAGTCGTAAGTCGTGCTCGCACGACTTAGGACGTCCGGCGTAACTCGTGCGCCGACCGAGCTTCGCCCTGCGCGATTTTGTGCGAAAACCCTAATCGGAATAAGAGTGACTGTTAAAAAAAAAAGGCAAGAAGAGATTTACTAGCGGCGGCATAAGGATCGTAGCAAGGAAGAGATCTCGAACCAGATCTATTGGCGCCAATGGATCTGGTAGGCAGCGAAAACCGGAAGAGATCGAGGTCGAATCTCGTGAAAAGCGGCGGCTGTCCATCATCGTAGGCGAACTGCAAGCCCGTGACCTCGATCCCGCCTCTCAGCTCCTCCATCCTTCCTGCCGGTTTTGCTCGAGAGCAGAGTGCCACACTCCAAGAATTGTTCGGCGGAGGTCGACGCCGTCGCCCTGGAGCCCGGAGATCTGGCTAACCTGCCATCGGCATACGTGAATCAACAAAACAGAGAATAGAGAGAGAAAGAAAAGAGATTGGAGAAAGGCCGGTTCAAACCCGGTTCAGCAGAAAGAAAAGAATTTACAACAATATATATATTCTCCGCATTTCCCGGAAGCTGTCGCCTACAACACCTAACACAGATCGCCGCAGATCAGGGAAGAAGAAGGAAGAATCTCGCGAATAGCAATTTTGCAAGGGATTTTCCAAAAAAAAAAAAAAAATTACTAGCCCTGATCAAAATAATACTAATTTAAAAAAAACAAATTCATCCGGATCTTGAGTTTAAAGATTATTATCACACAGGTCTACGTTTTTAAAATTATATCATTGGGGTCCTAGATTTTCAAAAATTATCATCTAAGTCCTTTTTTAATTTTTTTATTATTAAAAAATATAAAAAATACTATTATACTATTATCCTCCCTCTCTCCACCAGATCCGGCAGCCACGCCTTCACCCCCCGCCACCTCTGGTGGCCTCGCGCGGCCAC
>JAEMOT010001346.1:39910-72756 GCA_019297695.1 Apostasia ramifera | reverse complement strand
CGTGCAGTCACGCGAGGCCGCCGGAGGCGAGGCGGGGCGGCGCGGCTGCCGAATCTGGTGGAGAGAGGGAGGGGAAGGGATAATAATAATTTTTATATTTTTTAATAATAAAAAAATAAAAAAGGGACCCAGATGATAATTTTTGAAAACCTAGAAACCCCAATGATATAATTTTAAAAACATGAACCTGCGTGATAATAATTCTTAAACTCAAAGACCTGGGTGAAATAGCCCATTTAAAAATAATAATAAATAAATTTATTTAATTATTTTACATAAATTTAAATATAAAAAAATTATTTTACTTATTAAATATTTTTAAATAAAAATATTTTGATTTATATATATAAAATAAAATTAATATTTTTATTAAAAATTATTTAATATGTAAAATAAAATAATATTTTTTATATTAAAATTTAAAAAATAATTAAAAAAATTTATTTTTTATTATTATTATTATTTTTAAATTAGTATTATTTTAATTCTGATTTTGATTCTCATCCCAAACAAACTAATACGAGTCCTAATTTTTTGGACCATTTATTGATTTTGAATTTAATTATTCAGATATCTATCAATTTTATAAATAAATTATTGGATTTTTTTTTTAAATGGGAATACGTTTGCATAGCCTGTGCTATCTGTTTATAGGATTTTTTTAAAAACTTTATAGGATTATTTTTAACTAAGATGAAAAAACTATTGATGTAATATTTATTTTGAGAAGATATAAATTAAAATTAATTTTATTTCGAGTTACGTATAGAATTAAAATTAAGTTAATTATTTATTTTAGAAATAAATTACATACAGATCTATGAAACCTTAATTTGCATTAAAATTACATAAATTATATTATATATAAATTTAAACATCAAACTATCAAAATTTCAAATTCTCATAAATTTGAGAATTATAATCCAAAATATATAAATCAATATATAAAAATCTTAAAATTTCAAAGACCTTAAATGTAATTTATTATTAATTTTAATATTCATATTTTGTAATTAAGTTCTGAAATATTTATAACTTAATGCTAAAATTTGTACATATAATCTATAAAATTAATTTTAATTCCGAATAAAATTAACTAAGAAATAAATAATTTTGCATTAGTATGCTTTAAAATGTAAAATAAAATTAATTTTTTATATAATTAAACTTTAGTTAAGTAAAAAAAATGTAAAAGTGCCATAGAATAAAAATTTGTTTTTATCTTATCCTTTCATGAATCTCAAAATTTTACTCCCAAAAAAAGAAATTAATTATAAGTCCTGATCAAATTGAATATATAATTTTTGAATTAGATTTGGCAAATCCCTAACATAACCAGCTGTGTGTACATAAGAACAAGAAATGCTCATAATACATTAAAAGGACAGCACATGATAATAGAAAATTATACAATACAACTATCATAGAAAGTAGTGCCTAACACAACCAAAACTTTAAAAAAAACACTTAAAACACTTGAAATACAAATCCCTAACTTATCTATTATTACATATCTTCTCCCCGCTTGCGCCTCATTTGAACATATTTATAATCGAGCTGTAGTGGAGCTCAGCGGCTTCTTCGAGTAATATTTCGACTATCGAGCCCATACCAGCGATCCCACCACTGATGGCTTCCAGAAAAACAGCTAGTAGTGGTTGGAGCACGCGGCTTCTTGGTTTTCGCAAGTCGTGAAATTCGCAACTCGTGGAATCTTTATTCAGTGGAAGCTATGCTGATGTGGCGCTCTAACAGCAACAGCCGGAGCTGGGAAAATATCATATCCGATGTTATGAGGAATACTGTAGCTTAAACATCGTGGCCAGCGTTGTCAAGGCCGAGCCAGCGGGATCGAAATTTGAGGTCTACAAACTGCACCTCCTATTTAATAGAACGAACTTCCATGATTCTGTAATGGCAGAGGAGAGATGTTGTCACCTGGGAGAGAGTTGGCAAAAGCACAATGCGAGTTCGTCTGGAAGATCACCAACGGTGAGAAGATGCCCTGCTAGGATTTTGCTGGAAAGGAAGGATCACAACCTACACAGCAACCGACGACCCATATTTTTTTGAAATAATGTTTTATTTTAACAGAGCGACAAGTTAAAGTTAACGGAGCAACGTGTTCTCCGCTCACGCACACGTCGTTAGAGACCACCGTTATCGCTCCATCTAATTGCTTCATGAGCTAGGGCCAACTTCGCCACGCATCAAACAGTGAATGAGGACCTAAAACATGACATAGAATGAGAGCCTAAGCAAATAATCTTTACCTAGAGGAAGGAGGTGGTCCTATGCCTCGAGTCACTATCTCCGAGATTTTCCCTACAATCACAAGGGGGCAACCATTTTCTATTCTCCCAAACCAATGATATTTATAGTAACCCCGCTATTCACAGTAATGTTCTCCTGTTTCCCATTCTTTAACATTAATCCTCTTTGCTGCTATCAGTAACTTCTAGGATTTCACTATCATGATTTTTGGCTTCGCGGGATTTCCCGTCACATCCATCCCAACCGTTGTCAGTGGAGTTTCGACTTCGGGCCTAACTTTCGAACAGGGATCCAACAATCCATACAAATTGCTCAACCCCAGGCTCCTCTAGTTCCCCTCAATACAAGCCTTCAATTTGTCCAATAATTGTGTTAATGATCTGAGTTTTCTTTAGAAAATTGATTCAGGGAACAATGCTACCTGCAAAGGTGTAGGGGCGACTGCGGCCGTCGTCTTTTTTGTGCTTCAGAATTTGAAACAGGTGCAACAACCGACTCTATCCTTGCAGTAGTCATTCCTGCAACTATTCTCTGTTCTTCTATCATTGTTTTCTCGCTGCAAGAACTTCAACCTTCTTCGATTCTGGCCTTCTTCAACATTGGGCCTCCTTCTTGGGAGTCACTAGTAGCCACCCTATTTGGTATAATAATACATATACACAGTCATACAACTATTAATATGTAGAATGAATACAATGTACACAATTTGCCGCTCACAGTTTCATGAAATATAATATCACGTATAATTTGTAGGTCTTGTTTGCACTTGCACATCAATCACAATGATAATGAGCAGCAGGAACATGCAAGTTATAAGAGAGAACCATGGCTATTTACATATACACAAAATCTTCTAGGTAAATATATCCAACTCAGGATCTTACTAGGAGAGGAGGACCTCCATCTTTCGTTGAGTTAACAAGACGAGGATACGCACCAGAATGCATAAGCACAACGATAGCATCATAACCTCAACTAGAGCATCGAAAACATCCAAATTTTGCCATTTGTTCCAAATTCTCTTTAAAGATTCTGATGCCTGTCAGCATTTAATATGAACTGTTAACAGTCAAGATGGAAAAATATCTGAAATTAATATCAAACAATTAAACATATGCTATAAAGCTGAAAATGTATTACTGATTAAACACCTCATGGCCCTTTAGTGAACGATGCATAAGAAACTGAATGTCAGAAACATCAAGAGATTCCAAGATGTGATAACATAATGGACCCGACGGCAACTTGATTTCTATATTCATCAGCATGGTATCATCATCAGCCTTATCTCAACTCCTCGGGGACGGTTTAGAGAATATATTTACACCAGTTAATCTTAACTAGTGCAACAAGTAAAGTAAATGATTACCTTTGTCCAACCTTGTTTTCATCCATATCCCTTCAACCAAAAATGTAATCTACTTAGTTAAATTGTGCCCATCTTCTTCACAATGCATATGTCCATATCAACAATAAGTTCTTCATAAGCATGAAGATAGTTATCTATATCTATGATCCAATTTGGTTACTCCCCTTATCATTAATGAAAAACATGGGCTTTGATGTTTGACAATATGCATAAGTTAGTTGTTTAATGAAATATTGAACTTGATTGTTTACACTTGGAAAGATATATTTGAGATTATCAATGATCAAGCCAACAGGATTGATGAAAAAGTTGGGGCTCCGTTAACACGTGTGAAAGTAAAAGGCAAAGAAAAAGCGTTGTATCTACTTAGTGCAATTTAGTCAATGTTGGAGCTCAAGACAAGAAGTCAATGAAGCAAACCAAAGCATCTAAAGATTAAATTCATGTATTTTGAGAAGAATTTGATCTATAGATTAAATTCATGTATTTTGAGTCTTATTTTTGGGGGAAATATTATAACAATGATCTTGGATGTGTGAGGATAGTAATAAATGCATGACTAGAAAAACGTCAGGGAGTCCAGTTGTCATCAAGCATGTACCCTGATTGTGCAAAGTAGTGGCAAATTTCAATTATGTCATTTCAATGTGCTATGTTGACTTAAGTCTATGTTAAAGTCAATTTGGGATAGAGATTGTGCATTAAGCATGGGCAGGCCTTAAGTCAACTTAAGTAGTTAAAGTGATGATTAAATCAACTTAAGTTGTGTTCATTGGAGTTCTAATGGCTAGTCATCGTTAGTTAAGTAGACTTAACATATGTTGTCTACAAAATCAAACTTATCGTTGGAGAATGCCTATCTAAGGCAAAGGAAGTACTTTTGTGTCTCTTCTTGATCTTTTGACATGCATACTAATACTCAGTTGTTCCCCAAAGGCTCCAACATTCAAGAAACGCTCAAGTGCGAAAAGACTCAAAGTTCTCATTCATTCCTCTCCAAGCACTTCAAGATTCAATCATACAGAAGAAGAGAGAAATTGTTAGTATGTAATTTACAATCTCTCTTGTATTTTCTCGGTGTTTCCCTTGTTTGGTTGTGAGGAGGGGCTCTAGGTAGAGACCTAGAAGAGATTAAGCTTTTAGAAGTGTGAGATCATGAGAATTTAGGATGTCAATGTAATTCATGCTCATTCACTCAAGCAAATAGAGCATGGTAGGAATTCTCTCTCTGGGGCAGGGCATCATCTACATGCATTCTTGATAGGAGATCGTAGCCATACTTATTATAAGGGTTGTATTCATCATAAGTAGTCATGGTCACCGTAGTAGTACGCATGATAAGGTGGAATCTCCTCTACTAGCCTTCTAAAGGAACAAGAGTGATCACCCTTATATCGATACAAGACAAGGTAGAATCCCCTTTACTTGCATTCTAGAGGCACAATAGTGATCACCGTTATATCGATACAAGACTGGGGTAGGTATTGAGAATGCCGCATTGCTTCAGGTCTTTGTGGGAAAGGATTATTTCATTATGCTCTACGCCACTCCTTTATTTTCACTCAACTCTAAAGCTGATCAACCACATTCCAACAATGCGGACGGTCACTTGAACATAGATAACTAGATCTATAAGTCGCGAGTAACGTATAAATGGAAATGCAAAATGGATGCATGAAACAAGTAGGGTAAAACATGATCCTACAAATAAGTCTACATACTTAACCAAAACAAGGATCGAGTGCTACAGATAAAAAAAAAAGGATGTAGCTAAGCTTATCCATAAGTCAAGTCATGATCCAACTCGATTCGAGTTTTGATCTAATTAAACCCTCAAACAGATCCTTTTTTTATCTGTCACCCTAGCCCATTTATTGACCCAATCTGTTTACAAATAAGTAGGTTAGATCTAGGTCACCAATGACCTCACCTACTTATGTTATTTAATTTCTAATTTTTACAGATGCATGATGTGGCAAATAATTCTTTCATGGTGAAGTTTGAATAGGGAGCGTCAATATGAATGGTCAAATGGGAATCTTACAGATTGTATCGACAAGTCACAGCTTATAGTGTAGCTATTTTCATAGTTCACTCTAATAAGTTCATATTTCGTAATATATATATATATATATATTATACAAAAAACATAATACTCTTAAATTTATATTAAAAAAACTCAAATTCATTAAAATATTATGTTTTTCTCTTGTTTCACTTTCACTACATTTAACAATATCCTCAATACGACTATGGAAAATATTTCAAGCAGCAATATTTACTATAAGGATCAAACCTGTAAATCCAAGTTCTGACCTGATCTAGTTTCCAACCGAAAAGGTTCTAGGTTGACCATAACTCGATCTGAGATACCATGGATTCGGATTTGAGTCAATGTTAACCCACTTAGATCTAACCCATTGATAGACCCAGAAATAGCATGGTCGCTATAGAGCAAATCTCACACTACCAATGAAGAGATTAGTGACTAGATCTAAGCTACAAGGTTTTTAACAAACTATATGATCCTAAAAGGCTAAAATGCAATAACTAAATGTAGCCATGTCGCAAAATTACACTACTAATTAAAATGCAATGCGAGAGCGGAATTAGCAAAATTAATTTAAATTCTGCAAGTTAACATATTCACAAAGAGTTTCATGGAATTGTATAGAGAATCAAAGATGCTCACAGTGAATCCGTAGTACTTATGCAGTTGAAACAGAAATCTATCCAAGTAATTAAGATATTAACTAGCTTGAATGTACTTAAATTACCTTAAGCATTTTAAGAGAATCCAGAGTCATTAAGTGGAAAAGCAACTAATAAGCAAGTAATTGTCATCAATCACATGATATTAATTCAGGATTATGATAAGGAAAAAAGTAGATTCATAAGTTTGTTTTCCGTCTTGATGCATACCAGCAGACTCAGAATACAGGGTTTGGCTAAGCACTTGGATAAAACACTAAAGCTGTCAACAGAGAATTATTAGAAATATCTGATTCAAGCATCAACAAGGAATAGAAGAAAGCTTAAGTGTCAATGAATATAATCAAAGTAATCTTCATATCAAACTTAAAATTCAACTTCATGTGAAAGAAGAGCAAACATCAAAATGTCCAACAATGAACTCAAACAAAGAGGAATAATAGGGATAAAGACATAGGAACATAAGACAATTGAGCCCAACACCTATGGAACGGGAACAATGAAGAACACCAACTTGCAGGCCCTGCCTCGAATCAGAAGCCACCTACCTGGAATCGCTCAAGTCGAAGGAACAACCATTGTGCTCAACTCTCAATCAACTCAAAAATCTCTCATCATCAAAATTAGCATTTCTCCAAGGAAGAGGTATAGAAGGAGCTCCACTCTAAATAGAGGAGGCGGTGGCCGACGACGTGCATGATCATGCAGCGAGGAGGCGCGACTCAGTCACGACGTGGGCAGGCTTGTGAGTCATAGTTGAATCTAGCGGCTCAGCAACGAAGAAAAACCCACAACAAAGGCAACCCATACTTAAACTAGGGATTTAAATCCCACTGAATGAATATTTTGCAATATGGTCCCTCTACTTTGACGTCTTCATAAATAAGTCTTGCCTAATTTATTTTTAGTTCAATTTGACCCAAATTAACCCCAAATGAAACCAAAAAGACCTAATCAACAATATTTGATTCTACCTTGACCGAAAATAATTATAATGAGCATTCTCATTGACATAAAATTTCAAATGACTCAATAATATAATAAAAAAACATGTGACTCAAGACAGTATGACAAATGATAATAAAATAAGTTGATATTTGCTCTGATGCGAAGATCAAGTCATACGTCTGTCTGTGGACCAATATGCTCTTGCATGAAAACCTAGTTCGAAGCAAAATAAGTCAAGAAGGAGAACTAGTGAGACCTCATAATCAAGGTAAATTAAAAGTCTACTGAAGACCTCAAATTCCTCCTCAAAACTATTCTTTGGAACTAGAGCAAAACTCTATATCACAAGATGTGATCTTGGCATTCCTACTGTTATCAAGAGAAGGGTTAGACCTTGTACTAAATGCCCAATTTCAAATCGCTTTTCATACTACAAATCATTTGAGAATTATGGGGATTTTGTCACTTAGCTTGATGGCGTTGTGGTTCCAAAGACTATCTATGAGGCACTTGTAGATCCAAGGTGGAAGGCAACTATCATGGAAGAAATGATGGTCTTGGAAAAAATGACACTTGAGATTGTCGATAGGAGAAAAAAATGGTTAAGTGTAAGTAGATTTTAATAGTAAAGGTTGGATCAAATGGAAGAATAAAGAGATACAAAGCTCGCATAGTAGCCCAAGGTACACTCAGACATACGGCATTGAAGAAAAATTTGCATCAGTAGCAAACCTCAATTTCATTCAAGTTGTTCTATCCATTCGCGCAAATTTGGATTGGGAGCTCCATCAAATGGATGTCTCAAATGCTTTTTTCTAGATGGAGATCCGCTTGGGTTTGAAGATACAAAAGAGCCAGGTATGGTATGCAAACTAAATAAGTCTCTTTATGATCTAAAACAATCTACTAGAGTATGATTCACTAGATTCAATATAGCTATGAAAAATTTCGGCTATACGAAGGGGTCAAGCAAACCACAAATTGTTTGTGAAACAAACTATGGATAGAAAGAAAGTAATTCTAATAGTCTATATGGATGACACACAATCACTAGAGCCCTAATGCAATAGACAACTTGAAGCATTGGCTACAATCTGAATTCAAGGTTAAAGATCCGGGTAAGCTTCTATATTTCTATGGATGGAGATTGTCAGAAGTAAAAGGGTATCTTCATTTCCCAAAGAAAAACATACCTTAGATCTCCTCAAGGAAGTGACAAACTCGAATACAGGTCATCATTGACACCCATGGAGTATGATTAGGAACACTAAATTACCAAAGACGATCCACTAGCAAGTCAAGAGAGGTATCAACATTCTATGGGAAATCCAATCTATTTATCTACTTAAATTGTTAGTGTAGTTAGTTTATGCACTCTCCTACTAAAAGCCATCTAGAAGCTGTAGAACAAATCTTATATCTAAATGGGGCTTCAAGAAAAGGCTTGTTCTTCTAGATAAATGAAAGCAGAGACAATGAAGGATTTGCAACTGAAGATAGGGCAAGTTACGTATGTCCACAAGTGGTTATTGTACGAAACTATGGGGCAATCATGTGACATGGAAAAGCAAGAAGCACTTTTTGGTAGCTAGAAGTGAAGAAGAATATTGAGCTGATTTAGATATGACTCTACAGTTACGGTAAAACTCTACGGTTATAGCAAGTTTGCTATTTTCATAATCAATCACTTAGTGCAACAAAACAAGATAGAGCACTTGCGAATTGACCAAATCTTCATTAAGTCCGAAATTTAAAATAAGATTAGGCCAACACTACATTCCAAAAGCACTCCAGGTGGAAGGTATCCTCGCCAAGGCCTTAAGTCGAAATTTGAGTCTAATGAAAGGGAATGGCTAACATTGATTCAACAACTTGAGGGAGAGTGTTGGAAAGTTAGGAAATCCCACTGATGAGGGAATTAACTTTGCAATATTTTTTGCTGATTTGTTTTTCCTTCTATTGTTTCAAGGTTCTTTTCTTTTTCCTTTGTTGGGTTGTTTCCAAGTTTGTTGCTAGTGACCAATTTTGTAACCAGTATTGTTTTACTTTGGCTGTCTAAATATTGTAATCCTAGTTACCCTTAAAAATAGTGAGGAATACAATAGTAAACCTCAGATTTCCAAAGGTAACCTCAAGTAAGGTCCAACAGTTTTACTTTCCTCTTAAACTATCATATAACAAAACTATTCAATTCACCATTACTAAAAGAAAAGCGTAATGCTTCTAAACCTAACTTCTAAGGATTGTCCAAGAACTTTTATGGATAAATGTCCAACAATGAATAGCGAAATTTATGAACCCAGTGCAGGTGATCCATGGGTATTGTATAATTAGGAGAACACATATCTGAATCATATTTTTCTATCAGAATGTAGAAAAGCTAAAATACTAACAGATGCATAGCACACAGCAACATCATCTAGAACCTTTTCGAAGTCCAACTAGATAGCATGACCATGAAATATGAATATGGCCAAGGTGATGCAATCATTAGAAACATCTACAATTATTCTATGATTGTTAACATCCCAAACAATTCTCATTGCTAAGTTTAAAAACAATTCAGTTTTTGACATAGAATTTGACAGTGAAGGAGCAAACCAAGAACTCAAATTTGCTATAGTATTCAGTAAATAATCATCAGTTCAAAAGATTTCAGACCTACTGTTGCTGAATCTTCATAGAAAAACGACTGCCCACAGGACACCAAATAAAATCATGGAAATCAACCTTTCCTTTTAATGCATACAAATACTATTTCACACTTATCTACCAATAAATGTGTATGGTTGGTCACTGAGACAAAGAGCCAACAAGAACAAAAAGGCTGTATATTACAGCTAAATGAAAATAATATTGGTCACAGCATTTGATAAGTTCAATAAGAGAAAACATGGAAAGTATAGTAAATTCTAAGTTCAAACACATCTTTAGCATGACAAAAATAATGGATTTGATGTAGCTAAAAATCCTCACAAACTGTGGTCATTTCAAAAGCCAAAAAGAAAAATAAGGAAAGAAGTTATCTATAAAGAACGGATACGACACAGGGACACGGGACACGACATGACACGACAACACGGCTATTTTCCAAAATATAGGACACGGACACGGCATGACACGCCAAATACAATAATAAAATTAATAATTTATACTTAAAATATATATATATATATATAACATAATACAAAATTAAATTTTTAAGTATAAATAACTTGTAAGTAGCACTAAAGTCTCATAGAATCAAGATGAGAACTTGAGAACAAACGTGGTCGGCATTAAAAAGATTTGAGATATAAATTTAGGGTTCACTTTGAATAAGAGAAAATATAATTTTGCTTATTAGGACAATCACAGTGAACACGACAATAAGAGAAAGTAAGAGCTATCGGTGTTGAAGATGAAAAAAGAATAAAGGTGAAGCTAGAGTTCTAAGTTTTTTACGATTGGTTCATTTTCGTGAGGCTTAAGGGCAATAAAAGAGGAAGAATTTGATTTAACTTGATTAACTTAGAATTTTAACTTATATTAGGTAAAATTTTAACAATAATAAGAGATATATTTTTAATTTTATTAAATAAAATGTTAACAATAATAAAAAAATGAGGTAGATATATTCATAAATTTTATAAAAAAAATATAATATTAATAAATAAATTTAACATTAATATTAAATATATCTAATTCTATCTTATGTATGCTAGAAGTGTCCTGTATCTCTGAAGTATACTAGAAGTGTATCAAAAATATTCAAGAAGTGTCTTAAAAGTGTCCTAAGGTGTCCCGACCATCACGTGTCCAAGAAGTGTCCTTTAGTTTTTTTTTAATATTATTTTATTAGGACACGCCACGTGACGTGTCCGACACGGTGTCCCCGCGTGTCCTCACATGTCCCCGAGTGTCCGTGTGCCCGACACGGACACGGCGTGGTTCTTGAAGTACTCATGCTTCATAGAAAGTTATTATGCCTAACCTAAATTTACCTGATTAGTATGTTTCAGAGGAAGATTTCTGTCAGCATGCTCAATGCAGAAGCGTAACATGTCTACTATTGCCGCTTCAGTTACATAGTCCATCTCACCTGCAAGGCAGTCATTTTCAGTTTGGCACAATGAAGCATGCTTATTTCCTCATCATACAATTACATATGTCAAAGATCACCATCACAACAGATGTCAAAGATTTGTGAAGATGGTGGAATGCCAAGTATTTCTCCTAGTTTCATTCGTACAAATGCACGGTCATGAGGTGAAAGTTTATCACCATGGGTCATTACAACGACGGGCTTGACATCTGCATAAAGTAAAGAAAGATTAGTTTGAAATGGCAGGACCCCTAAGTATGACAAGAAACACAACACAGTTTTATTCGTAACAAGTGCATTGGATGATAAATTTTATAGCACGCACACCTGGAGAAATGCAGTTTTATCCATAATAAGTGCATTGTCGATATATTTTATCGCACAAGAACAAGGAGAAATATCAACTTAATGCAAAAGGATATTCCAACTAATAATTCAAGATCCATAGTTGTTAATCTACAAAGATACCCTGTCAATTTTGAGATATATTGGAGTACTTTCCTATATTACAAAATATCATGTGCTCAACGAGAATGTTGCTTTACAAAAAGCTTGATGAAGAAGATAAAACCATGTTGCTGAGGAAATATATAGATTTTATAAAAAAGCTATATAGACCATTAATTCTATATGGTGCATTATGTTTCCATATCATATTGTATCACTTTACAAAAGCTCAAGGAGCGTAGAACTATTAATTCTAGTTTTACCAAATTCTTTCATGCAACATCTAAACTAGTAAAGCCTGCCATTTCTCTTAGAAGAGCCATAAAGGAAATATAAAGATCAATCAATGTCTTAATAAGCATCACTACACGAATAAGGGTTTTTTGCCTCAGCTAATCAGCATTTGCTAAAAAACTAACACTGATAATACTTTCAGCATTGCCTTTGCATCAGAAAAATTGACAGATGCTAAAGGTGTTGCAAGAGAATTTCACAGGCATATTGTGTTGGATTTGCATCGTTTGACAAAAACAAACTCGTGTACAAAAATTATATGAAAATTATAACTTGTACACAACTCATGCCACAAAATTATAGCATATATATAACAAAAGTTGTAATTTTCATATAATTTGTGGCAATATGTAATATTAAAGATGGTGTCAAATATGTAAAATATGTAAATTTTAGTGGCATTATGTAATTGCCTCCTATATATATGTATTCAATGTACATATATGTTAGGTTATCTCCATCAATTGACAAGACTGACACTATAAATATATGCGCATCGGTAAACAATTCAACAGGAATTTTTTAAAACAAAGAATGTCAAAAAATGAATTTATGATATTTAAAGAATCATGCATGTATTAACATTTTTTTAGAAAGTATAAATGCATGTATTAACAATTGCATCATTTACTATAAGGCATACAATGGTGATTCATTTTGCACATTTGCAAGCATCCAAGATTGAAAGGTTTCATATGGAAGTGCAAAGCTATAATTTTGGCAGGTTAAGTCTGCCTACTAAAGGAAGTGAAGAAATGATGATCTAAGTATTGTGTAAGATTGAAAAAGATATTCTGGCCATTTTTTGAATATATAAAGAATTTGCAAAGATCATATGCCTCATAGAAAAAGAGTTGGAAGCCCAACACAGTATCATTAAATGCACCCATTTGAAAGGTAACCTTCATCAAAATTCTAACTAATTAATTTCTTAAAAAAAAGTAATTAATTAATGCTATTCATGGTATCTACCCATTTAGATATAAGTACAATCTAAAGAGAATTGTACAAAACAAGATACGCACAAAAGGTCTATTTGTGAGGCCTACATAGATAGTGATGTTTCAACCTGTGGTTCATACATCCCACAAGATATTCTCACAAAATTAAATCGCACACCATGAATTATGATGGTTATTTCTTTTTTAAGTTTTCTTTTTTTTTGAAACTAATGATGGTTTCAATTGCCTACCCCTTAATAACAACCTCCTATTTCCATAGATACACTATCTCGCAAACTCAAAGAATTGAGTACGGAGACGTAAAAAAATGTCACAAGTAGGAAAACCCTGATTTCACACTATGACAAAGTCAGTATAAGAAGTCTTAACTGAGATGGTTGAACTTACCTAGGACTTACTCTCTGTAATTCTCCTTGATTCATTGGAGAATCCTAGGAGGAGAGAACGCATGGCTCCTAACGGATTACTCTACGTCCTCCTAAACGGTAGGCTTAAATGAATCAGGTTCACTAGTTAAGCTACAGACGATGGGATCATTAGATCTTGACATGGTTTTCCCTCCACCGCATCCCATCTAATCTAAGCCATCTTCCTCCAAATTAAGTTGATTCTCTCTTAATCAAAAGTGCCATGTTTTGGATGAGAAAATACGTAATAAAACTATAGAAGCTTTTATTTGTAAGAAATCTTCGATCCCCTAAACTCTAAAGTCCAAAAGGTAATCCCTTTAAGGCAAAACTCTATTTCAAATTTGCCTAAAAGGGAAAGCTTCTTTAATTAAATCGTATATGTTCGATACACTCATCGAATCTTCATCTCTAAGCACACACACACAACTTTCAAGTATATCTGTTGTTATAATTCCTATAAGCATTCGTTAACAAATTTTGTAATGGTTAATAATGTTCTCATGATAAGATTGAAAAGTTCATCCTTGTAAATGCATTAGAGGAGGTAAAAACAAATAACTAAGCTGAACAAGGACGTAGAGAACGTGACGTTACAGTTGCTTGTCAATGATAGAAAGACGCTTGATCATTGATGTAACCAGGCGGTGAGATTTCATAATTTAACAAGTTCACATCTTCTCTAGATTCATTGACCTCTAATATGTAGCTTGATTCCTCGTCATTACATGCACTTTATAAAGAGGATTTCGAAGCTGATCAGGGAGAGAAGTGAGGCAATTCTTCGTCGACATGGAAAGGATCTCATCCCCTAGTTGATCTTAACACTCACCCAATCATTTAGATTCAAGATGACAGTGCTAGGTTTTATGTGCATTAAATTTATTTCCTGGCATTTTAATGATTAATATTATATTGCAAACTTTGTGCAACTTGCAACTTGAGCAAAGTCAAAGCCACTTGCGACTTAAAAGAAGATTTGAAGATTCAGTATAATGGTAGTAGGAAAGCATGGAAGTACCAAACTATATTGTAGGTACTCATCCCTATAAAGTTTAGAAACTTCGAAATGAATGCAATTGAAAAATTTACAAATTCAGATTATAACAAAATTTGGTTTTCGACAAATCACAACTGATGTAACCAAGCAAAGAATCTCACAATTCAATAAACAAATACACTCTAAATTATAGGAACACTAATTTACAAATATATATATATATATAGGAACACAAATGCAAACTGAACTTGAGCAAAACCTTAAGCGAGCAGTAAAATCTAGTAGATTTGAGTAACCAAAATTAATTGAGTAGAAAGGTACGTACCAGTAAAAAAAGACTTGAATAAACTTGCATCAAAACCATACATATAATAGACCCAAGGGAAGGTGGAACACGGCGCGAAACAAAAGCTCATCACACTCAGGTGCATGCAGTGTTGGTGATGGATTGAAGTCTAAAAGGCTAGAGCGGGTGAGAATAATTTCAGTGTGGACAGCCCTAATTAATAGTGTAGTTCAACACAATTAAGGTGCGAAGTGAAAGGCAACACAAGTGCAGGTCACAGTTAACATAGATGGCGCACAAACATCTTCGTCTCATAGGTAACAAAAGCCAGGCAAAGACTGAAGTGTGACACGAGCACAGTTTAATGGAAATATCTTAGCGAGTGCGTGTACATGCTAGCAATGTAGGTTTCAAGGTCTTCTAAGGTGGCACGCAGAGTCAGAGCAACCTTCAGAGTTTGCTAGGCAGACAGTGATGGTTGTAAGGGTCCCACGACTGCACAGAATGGTGGCACAAGATGCCGACAAATCGTTTCAGCAAGAGGCACTAGACGATCATGACCACAACTGGGAAAAGAAAAATGGGCAGTCAAATAAGATCTTAAGTAGAATTGAGATTCAACGATATGCACCAAACGATTAAGCTCTTTCTCATCCAGGATATCAATTAACAAGAACTAAATTAATAAAGGTAAATTGAAAATTTTCATTTCATTCAAAGATAGTTTGACCACATGTATTTTTTTGACATCTGTTTTTTTGACAGAGAGAGAAAGAGCTGGAGAAAGAGGAGAGAGAGAGAGAGGAGAGATGAGCACTGAGCGGTTGGAATTATGCTGAGAAAGTATACTAGATGGAAACTATTGTTAAAGTCAAAATATGAAATATTAAAATAATAAAAATTATTTGAGCAAAATATCAAATATTAAAAATAATAAAAAATATCTGGGCAAAATATGAAATATTAAATTAAAAATAATAAAAATAAAAAATAATATCAAATAGAGAGGCAGGGAGGTAGTGGCAAAATGGTAATATTAGATTTGCAAGAAGGCTAAAAATGGAAAGCCTATTTGTTCACCACCAGTACCATCTTTAATAAAGATATCAAATATTAAAAATAATAAAAATTATCTAGGCAAAATATGAAATAGAGAGGGAGGGAGGCGGTGGCAAAATTGTAATATTAGATTTGCATAAAAATTATCTGAGAAAAATATGAAATATTAAATTAAAAATAATAAAAATTAAAAATAATATCAAATGGAGAGGCAGGGGAAGCGATTGCAAAATTGTAATATTAGTTTTGCATAAAAATTATCTGAGCAAAATATGAAATAATAAATTAAAAATAATATCAAATGGAGAGGCAGGGAGGCAATGGCAAAATGATAATATTATATTTGCAAGAAGGCTAAAAATGAAAAACCTATTTGTTCATCACCAATACCATCTTTAATAAAGATATATAGATAAGTAAAGGAAAAAATACATCACATCAAATATTCTTCATGCACACTAGGAAACAAACTAATAGTTCACCCCAACAAGAGTATTCTATCTATGTAGATCATCTCAAATTTAAGGATATTCAATCAACCAAATCAACACTCCATGAGCATCCCTTCTTCCAAATCAATAGTTCATCATCATCCATCATTTGAAATTAGTCTTTGACCATCAATCAAACTAAATTAGGTGACATGATCACATCTCGGTTGATGTAGACCTTTTTAGGAATGAATCAACAATCTGCTCTAATTATGTCCCACCACAATCTCTCTCCTTCACCTTTAAGCCAACCTATTTTAAAGTATTGTTATAATGCAAAAATTAGGAATCGATCCCCAAGTTAGGCAAATGAGTCTCAAAACAACAATTCAAAAAAGAAACTGAGATTGTGAAACAAATACTAGTAACTTTTTAAGAAAATCGATAGTTTCTTTATCAAGGTAAAAAATGTAACTATATACAATTATATATATATAAATTTTTTTTTGTGAACATCATTTTGTTTCTATATTTTTTATTTTTATATTTTGTACTTGGTTATTAAATTTATGTTAGACTTGTAAATCCCAATTGTAGATGTTATCTCAAGCTGTGTTTTACCTACCACTTCCTCTATTGAACATTCAACTTGGATCTAATCACATTAACATACAATGCTCTCTATAACTCAATGATAAATGTCATTCCTCTAATGCTCCCACCAACAAGTGTCACTGTCACCCTCTTTAATGCAATTATTTCTCTTAGTCCAACATAATGTGATCACTCATCCCATCTCAGGTTTGTTTTCTTGGACTCAACCCATCCAAACTACAGTCAATTTATTTTTTTTATTTATTTCACATCATCCACAAATTCTAATATTAAAAATCAACTTTATTTCACATCATACACAAATGTTTACATTAAAAATTAATTTTATTTAAAACAATCAACTTTAATTCACATCCATCACAAATCAAAAAATTAAAAAAAATTATTTCACACCATAACATTAAAATAACTTTATTTCTCTATCTCCAAAACTACTAACACTTTCTCAAAAACTACCTCCTTCCAAACAGCCCCTCAGTCATACTAATTGTTAGGTTCATCAAAAGATCTCAAGCATACAAGTGGCAACAACTTGATTTCAGTTGAACCAAGCTAGACGGATGCCAAATTGAGTCTCTTACAATCTAAATCGTAACACGTCTAGTCGACAACTACGATTCCATTTAGAGGGACCTGTTTTCCCGATAATACATACAACCTTATCACACCTCATACTATAGACAATCCCACCACAGAGGCATCATACTTCAAACAATCCAAACTAGTTGTGCTCCATGTTCAAGGACTTAAATAAAATCTTTTGAGCTACAAACACCAGCTACAGTCACAGCCCAAAAGATACATCGCCAATCCTTTAATAAAGCAGTTTGCCATGCCACCACCTCCCCTAATAAAATGAGCGAGATAGACAATGACATCTTGTTGATTTACTATTTATATTTCCAAATATCAACAATAAACAATTCTTCCCTGTAACAGAATAAGCAATTGACTACTCCAATCCCCAGGAATATCTCATAAACAGCCGCCCACCTAGATCATCTTAGAGCCCCTTGCCTTTGTATTGCACAAGCCTCAAATCACCCAAACTCCTCTTAAAGTTATCTCACTAACTTTTTATATTTATTTCACATCTTACACACATTTTAATATTAAAAACATTTATTTGACATCTTTTAGAAATGCAACATCAAAAATCAACTACATCTTATACATATTTTAATAAAATATCAACTTTATTTCACATTTAATACAACTCTCAATAACAAATAACCTTATTTCAGCTCATACCATTGAAATAATTTTCTCTCTTTAGCCCCAAAATAACTTGAACCATCCAAAGAAACACGTAGCAAACAAGGCTTGTGTTATCATATTTGCTTACCATATCTTCGCTAGCGACCGGCTCTCTAGGCTACTATTATGCGCCATTGCAGCTATAAATAGGGCCCATTTCCTTCATAGCGAGAGATCAGAAGCTCTCTCTCTCTTAGAGCCCATAACCCTCCATGTTTTTACTATAACACTTTGTCTGCCACCATTGTAATCGCCTCTAGCGAACTCTCAATGCTTAATAGAGTTTGCTGCTTCTACTCAGCTAATATACGTTGGAGGATTTCTCCAAATCACTTACATCTCTATGACCATATTTGTGCGATTGTTAATCTCTCATTTCACTCTTCTTTTTTCTTGCAGAGTTCATCTATGGTCCAAGAGCTATTAGATTTGTCGTTCGCCATCCTTCAAACCAAGTCTTATGTCAATATCTGGAAGTCAGACCAATGCTAAACTAGGTCTTTCACAATCTAAAGCATACTAAACCAAGCCAACAACTATGACTCCATTAAGAAGGGTTTACTATCATCATACTACAGATAAACCCATCACTTTTCATACTATAAACAACCCATCACAGAGACATCACACTGCAGATAATCTTAAGTAACTAAGCTCCTTATTCGAGGATTGTAAAATTGCCACAACTCCCTTCACTAGCTACAGTAAGTATTCAAAAGCCACAATGGCAATCTTTTAATAATGGAATTTGCCACATCAACACTTCCCTTAACAAATTGGCACCCAATTGTTTACATCAAGCAAGTCTTCCCTGCAACAGAATAAGCAACTAACCACTCCTATTCCCAACAATTAGTCAAAAACAGTTGTCGCATCATGCGCCATTTGTTCTCACATTTTCCCACTGGATGTCCATCAACAACCAACTCTCCAAGTTGCATGTTGTGCCTTTACAATTACACACAGGGGCCACTTCACCATAGCGAGAGATGAGAACCTCTCTCTCTCTAAGCACAGATTCCTCCTCCTTGCTATAGCTCCCTTTCTACAATCATTATAATCGTCACCGGCAAAATCTTACTGCTTAAAGGATTTTACAGCTTCAGCGCAGCTAGTGGACATAGGAGGATCTTTACGAACCACTTATATCTGTCTTTATTTCCTCTTTTAAATATTACTTCTTTGTGCACTTACAAGTCACTCGATTCCCTCTTCTCTTTTGTAGGGTTCAACAATGCTCCAAGATCTATTAGACTCATCATTCTCCATCCATCAAATTAAGTCCAACATCACACTAACATTATGAATATTTTACCACTAAGCCTCTGTTTGGTAATGGAAAAAAAGATGATTTCATAGGATTTTTTAGTCATTTTAAAAAACGTGTATGATATAAAATAAAGTAAGTTATATTAAAAATTGTGTGGGATGTAAAATAATATTGATTGATTTACTGAGAATTGTGTTGGATGTGAAACAAAGTGATTATTTAATAGTGAAATTTGTGTAAGATGAGATATAAAATAATTTTTAAAATTTTTTTTAAATAAATTTAAGGTTTTGCCTATAGTTAAAATTAGCCATAATTTTAACCCGTTGCCAAATAGGTCCTTAATTGTACAACATGCACTCCATACAGCATAGTTAGTCGAGTAAAAATCATATAAACTTTTTTGTTCAACTTGATATGTATATTCTTACCAAATGAAACTCCTATCATACTCCTTCATTTTAAAGGTGCAAATTGTATATTCTAAAATAAAGCTAGAGAAATACAAGAATGAAAATGTGTAGAAGAGAACAAAGGCAATTAAATATTTAGGTAGTTCCGTCAACATAACCTATGCCTACCTCTAAGACTCCTCTACCTTAAACTTCACTATACCAATGCCTTTTGCAGACTGAAAATAGACAAGCCTTTATAACCAATCTTTACTTGTATTAAGTAAGATCAAACCCTCACAAATCCAATCCTATAAGGGTAGGATTAACCACCTTCCAAGACTAACCTTGACGTTGGTAAAGAAAGAGAAGGAAAGCACAAGTAAAATACTATTACCGAGTCTGTTTACCACAGCAATGAGTCCAGACACATATAGTCAAAGAATGGTGTTCTCTTGTTTAGATGGAACAAAGTAAAAGCTTGAAGAGATATTGCAGAGAAGATTTTGTATAGTATTTTATACCAAACAAATGCCTTAAGCTAATACAATCTAACACAGCTATAATAAGATCTTGCAAAATAGAATTGTCCGATATTAAGCAAAAAAGGCTCAACATTCAGTTGAAATTGGATGTGTTGTAAGTCATTACTAGTAAAGGAATCTTTAAAAAAAACTGGTCAACGAAGGAGAGTGGAGTTGCAATAGCTCCACGTTGCACTCTGATACTTCATCATTGTAACTACAGACACCTAAATAAATTGAGGTTAAAACAGGCGTGTTATAGAAGTTTAAGCATTTGTATAAATATGAAACGTTCCATATTAATGCTGCACTGTTGTAACAGAATTTACCTAAAGTACAAGATTTGTAATATAAATAGGAATTTGGTGAAATTCCTCTAAGTAAAATTCCTGTAAATATGAAATTTAGGATGTTCATTACATAAAAAGGGAAGATTCACGAAACATAATGTAAATCTGCTTTTTTTAATACTGCCTTCTGAAGTATTTGTTAAGGAATGGTTACGGAAATGCATCAAGAAGCTTAATTACCACAATATTTCTTTTAATCACACATCTCGGCCAACATAATTCAAAAAACAAAAAAAAGTTGATTTCCATTTCCTTTCCAAGCCTGTAATTCAGTCACTATAAAACAGGGTACAGTTGAGCAATCAGAGCACGAAATACGTATGACTAATGTCACAAGTCATTCCCAACATATAATACGTTTACTAACAAGGTTCATGTTCAGAACTACAGAAAAAAATGATAACAGCAATGCAGGTAACACTGTCATACTAGTGATCTCAGTAAAAAAGCATCTTTATTTTGAGGAGTGAGCTTGAAGATATCATTAATATATCAAGTCAACAATGAAAGAGTTAGAGAGATGTCTACATTTTTATGTGGAGGAGCATAAATGGTGTATTAGGTACCTCAAAGTGAACAGTACATTTAAAATGTAGCTCAAGTAACATTATATTATTTGTATGTAAAATGTCAAATACAACATTCTGAAAAGAAGCTCACAAAAAATGAAGAAAGGCACAAGCATGGGTCCCTCCCCAAGATAACTAAAAGATGGACTTCGATATTTTAAATTGTTCGATCAAGAGATCACTAAGTACTATTGGGAAAGTATGCACCTCTAAGTCCCACAGATGGAGCAGTAAAACTTTGAGTAATTATGTCAATATATTGGGCATTGTGACTTTTTAATGATATCAGAATAGAAAATCCATTGACCACAAATATGGCGAAATTGACCGCCCTCTTTATGCAAGAAAAACTGGAAAGTTGTGCAGCCTTCATTTGCATTTTGTTCCTTAATAATACATCATCTGAATCCCTATCATAGACAAATAAAAGTCAATATCAAGTCTGCTGAACAATCTTAATATGCAAAAAGCTTACATAGATCTCTAAGATATTCTCTAGTTCCTGGTATCTGATGCTAGACAAAAATGAAACTATATGAACAATTTAAAATCAATAAACTTAAATAGTAAATTATCAATTAAAATCCTGCCAATTAAATTGCTTTAACGCAATTAAATCAATCTGTTGACAAACAATAATTTTTTTAATTAGACTAGAGCTTGCCAATTTAAATTAAATAAGTTAGATCTAGAATACTAAGGATTTAATCGAGCTTCTCAAATAATATTCTAATAGTAATTTTCTCAACAAATGAATTTAGAACTATTAATTAAGAGAAAATAAATAATAATGATATTGAGCAAATAATTTCTATTGAAATCAAATACTAAATAATTAAATGGGTTTGGTAAGACATTATATTAGCGCAACTCAACCTATTAGTTTGAGTTGACAGAATCAAATCAATTAGCCAAGTAAGGATGTCTAGATCACTTAAATCTAGGTACCCTCGAAGATCATCACGCGTGGGTTTCATAGCTTTAGCGGTGTGGTCACTAATCAGGGAGGAGCAAGAGCACTCAAAATGGGAATACATATAAATAAAGTAGAAGTCAATCACAATGCAGGGAAGCGGGCTGTCACAACAGCTCCGATTGAAGGGCGACACAGACACATGGAGTCAAATGAAGCTAAATACTAGTGAGATGTTGTGAGCTAGATAACAATAAGGACTAACAAAGAATAATAGGTCAGACATGAGGCTCGAGGTTGCAGTCAGGCATAGGTACGAACTACGCTAACTCGGTGTTGACTAGACTCTAACATGCTCATGAGAGATGGTGACAATGCGGTCGCAAAATTCAAAAGCGGGAGATTATTCTAAATGTAGGGAGGGTAGTGCAACTGGCCTGTGGTGATTCAGACTTTGGCTAGGTCACACAAGTTTAAGCGATGATGTAACATGTAGCCATGCAGGGTGCAACTGTGGCCCTCGATCACTAAAGCTACGAGTTAGAAGGAAAATGTGGTCCGATGGATGTGGAGAACAATGGAAGGGGTGGCTAAAGGGTCATAATGATTATTTTCACATTAAAGATAACCACGATGTTAAAGAATTACAATAGTAAACAATCATCTTATTTAGAGCTACAGAAACAGAAATTAAGACATACAAATAACATAAAAAATAAAATATCAAATTATAATAAAATAAAATAAGTTAAATGTAGTTGATCCTCCAGCTTTCCAATCTAGTCCAAAATCTTTAATTGATCATCATTACCCAAATTTGGAATCACTAATCAAATTTGACTTGTACAGAACCTTTGATGATTCTGCATCAATCAAGATGATTATCTCATCTCGACCACTGAAAGCAGAAACTGTAAAAGTTTTGTTCCTAAAGCCCTGTTTGGCACGAGAACCAAAATTAGGACCAAAATAGTACTAATTTAAAAAACAACAATAATAATGATAAATAAATTTTTTGAATCATTTGTACACATATTCTAATAAAAAAAAATTGCTTTACTTTGTCTAGAATGTGAAATAGAGTTGATATTTTTATTGAAAATTATTGAGTATGTGAAGTAAAACAATATTTTTTTTATATTAGAATATGTGTAGAATGATTCAGAAAATATATTTATCATTATTATTGTTGTTTTTTAAACTAGTACCATTTTGTTCCTGATTTTGGTCCTCGTGCCAAACAGGCACAGTTGAAATGTAAAGTAATTTGTTTTGAGCAGGCACAGTTGCTACTCCATTGCATAAAATTGTTATTTCAGATCTATAATTTCTAGAAAAGAGCGGTTAAATATTATATCATGGGTTATTGTGAAAATGCACCAGATTAGCTGCTTTAAAAAGTGATTACCAATTAATATGGAGACCTATTCAAACAACCTACGGTCAGTAACTAGCAATTGTTTTGAATGAAAAGAAATGAAAAGATAGTTAATAGCATAATCTAATATTGACAAATGAAATAATAGGTCACAATTTTCTCTTATAATAATCTTATGAACTCCAGTCCTGAAAGTGGAAGTCATAGAATTAAGCATTCAGCCACAACATTATTATCCAGTTACCCCTCAAAGTACACTTTCAGAAACAATCATATGACAGAAAATTAAACGAGAGAATATATTTCAAGCTATCAACTTTTAAAATCAGCTTTGACTCATTTATAGACCAATGTGTACATGATGAATTCCTAAAATAGAAAAGCAAAGAAAGAATTATTATCATTTACATGGAGAACAAATTAAACAAAAAAAAGGTAAGCATGCTGTCTTACAGAATAACTGGCTCTCCATGGCTAACACCCTCGTTCATCCACCTCTCCAGTAATTTGAAGTTATCAGATGGCACAATTGATAAGCTGCGAGTGTCATAAAGGCAAAGCGAACTTGAATTTCTCGGAATAGGGTACTCCTGCAAGAAGCAAGTCCCTTCCGCGGATCCAGAATCTGCAACATGTTGCCCAAGAAAATTAGCAAAAATGCAAAAAAAGAAATGCAAATCCGAATCAAAACAAAAAGGCATTAATTAAAAATAAACTAACAGTTAGTCCAAAAAAATAAATAAATAAATAAACTAACAGGATACTTGAGCCCTGTCAGACGCCGAAGGGTCATCGTCAAAGACTCTAGTAATCTTGTTCACAAGACAACTTTTGCCGGAAGACCGAGGACCGATGAGGAGCAGAGTTGTCCTCTCAGGGATATCGTAGTCCTCAGCTCCCAAACCACCAACTTTCTCAATCCAATCCCCAGGCTTGTGCCTATCGAGAAGAAACCATCGATTGAATTACTTGAAATTTCACAAAAGTACATGGGGTTCGAGGACGAAGGACCTTAAGATGGCGAGTTTGGCGTCGTCAAGGCTGCGTGAGGGAGGTCGCCAGCTGCAATAGGACTGTATGAAGCTGTTAAAATCCTCGCTTTGCTGCTCAGCGTCGCCAGCACCGAAGGTTTCGAAGGTGGTCCCAAAGGCTCTCGATGAGGAAAATGAAGACGACTGCCAGTCCACATTGGAGTCGCACGATTGCTCTTCAACTGTGAAAATCGAAGCATCAGAATCAATAAGCGATTTACCATTGACGGATATCGGGGATTTTAGAGGGAAAGCATCGCAAAGATTTCTTCCACCGCCCATGACCTAATTGGCTCGCTCTCTCCACTCCGCGAAGATGAGCTCCCCCGACAAAGCAATTTGCCCTAATTGGTAAACGTTTTTTTTCCCTGATTTTACAATTATTTATTAGCCTCAGATTACGTATATAATAATGAATAAAAAAATGCGTATATGATAAGAAATTAAAATTAAATCTCACAGTTTGTTATATTAAAATTATTTAATAAAGAAAACAGTAATATTTAAGCATAACATAAAACCTAAATTTCAATTATAAAAATACAATTAAGTGTGATTATAAAAATATTTTAAGATCGACAATAAATTAAAAAGAGTTTTTTATCGCGTTTATGTCACTGCCTATGCTCGAGCCATGCCATGTGACTTGGTAACCTGCCAAATGATGAGAATGATTGTCATGATGTGTTAACAACCTGTCACTATAGGGAATAGTTGTATATGTTATGTAGCACTCCTCCATATATAGGGTATAGGAGTTGCCAAGAATCCTATATATATGTGACGAATAAGAGACAATTGTAACATAATTCAAAAAATCGGGATCCGAAAGATAAAAATATAAAAAATAAAAAAAAATTGCAGCATATTATTACTATTACATGATTTCACTTGTATCATTTTTATTATGATATCTGAGCATGTTTTGAATAATCATGTTTTATGTTCGATATTGTTTTACCTACTGAATTTGTATTAACAGACGCCTGCCATTTTTGGTGGCAGGTATGACATAGATTATTACAACTATTCATTGCATTAACGCCAAATTTATGTCAAATACAGGTATTTAGAGATTGATTCATGATAGTATATCGATGTATTTGAACTTATTAGGGACTAATTTCAGGCATACCAATGTATTGGAATTGAATAATGACTTTTTTATAATTATTCATTGCATTAACACTAAATTCAGGTTGAACATACGGGTTTGAGAATGATTCGTCACATAACAATTTATTTTAACCGAAAATGAGCAATTATAAGACTTTTAAATAATTTTTTATTATATTTGAAAAGAATATAAGCATTTAGACTTTGATCGTGTATATATCAAAATATTTTAATAAAGTTCTAGTATTAAATAACTTACATTTGCTGCATCGAAGTATTTATTGCACATCCAACACAAATACAAATCTTAAAATCAACTTTATTTTATATCTTATACACTTTTTAATATTAAAATAAATTTTTTTTTTATTAAATTTAAAAAATAAATTAATTTTTTTCTTTTATCTCAAAAAAAACTCGAACCAAACGAGGCCAAAAGTATTTCAATAATTTGGTTTAGCTTAAGAAAATTTTGGTATGATGCAGCTTTGAATATTTCGAGTGAAGCTTCGATTTGACGTAGATTTGATTTGAAATTGTTATGGAGAAATATGTCAACTTATAATATATGATATTTGTAAAAATTTTGATTTAATATTATCTAGATGTTATACCATATTATTTAAATATTTTAACATTTACATGTCACTTTTGTGTAATTATTTAGGGGGCGTTTGGTTCAGTGTTATCTCAATGTTATCTTATGTGATCTTTAGAAAGTAATTGTTTGCTTTAATGATATTTTTAAATAATATTATAATTAATTACAAAAATATCATTATACATTGATATTTAGATGTCACCCCAAATTAGGCGACATCTCAAGATAACACCATCAATTTGTCATTATAATGTTAATAACTTCCAACTAAATAAAAATAATTTGAATAATATTGATATTTTCCAATATCATAACATTGAACCAAACAAAAGTCCATTGATGAATGACAATGATATTTAGATAACATGACATCTAAATAACATTGACATTGAGATAACACTGAACCAAACGCCCCTTTAATAACTTTTTGTAAAATTATTTATATATATCATTAAAGTAAATAACAATTTTTTTTAAATAATATAATATAAACGTCAAGATAATATTAAAAAAAATAGTTCAATGTTATCTTGACGTTATGTCATATTATCAAATATCATAATATTTACCGGTTGAGAGTGGGAGTCAAAAAGAGAAAGAGGGAGATAGAGAGTAGCGAGGTGGATAGAATACAAATGATAATGGGTAGCAGTTAGCGAATCCTCCACAAGTCGGAGGTTTTCCGTTTTTATAGACACAAATAATTGCTTCCATTATAAAATGCCTTCGATTATTGCCTCCAATAATTGCTTCCACTATAAGATGCTTTCGATTATTGCCACTATTATGTTTGCTTTTCTAGATGCCTTCTATTATTGTCCTTTAATTGCATAGCGTCCACAACTTTTTCAGATATCGTTTATTATTGTAGGTACAATTATAACGAGATCCTTACTTAATCAGACTGTAAAGAAATATTATCCGGAGTAGAAGAATATTCAATAAGTATATCTTAAAGTAATTTCTCTGTCTGTGGTCCCCATTGAAAGTCTAAATCATTATTGCTTGTATCAATTTCAGTCAAATCATCTTCATCATAGACCATAATTCGTCTGTTGCACTGATATTTATACTTATATCGTTCCTGATACACCGTTAATAATTCTGATAAATTCTGCTTTTTTTCATAATCCCATGAATAACCAAAAAATTCCTTCAGGACTGGCTGTTCTCGAGTTCGTTGTCTGGTTAATCGTCATATCTGATATGCTGGAAGAACTAAATATTGGTCTGGTTCAATAAATGTTTAGATAATTTCGAATTCTAATATCCGGTCATAAGGTTCAGTGGTGGATATAATTGTCTTGAGAATTTGCGAAAAATTACTCCATTCTTCATAATTATGAGTGTCGATGATAAGTTTTTGGACTATGCCCAGTTCTATTGGGCATTCCATATGTGGAGTAAATGCTATAAATATTTTTTGACGTCCATCGGATAGACTAATTAATAATTTTTTTGATAAATATGGTAAAACTCGGTCTTCATATATACTGTCCCATATCCGAGTCTGTAGATCTTTTGGTAGTAATGTCATGACTTTTCTTAGACATTCCTTCCTTCTAGCTTTTTCTATATAAGAAGAATTGATATTTTTATAATTATATATAACTTCTAGTATCAGATATAAGTCACTATATTGTTCAGGATGAAATTTTTTGCATTTCTGAAGAAAAAATGCTGAGAGAACTGTTCTTTATTCTGAAGTCTATGAGTTATATTCTGAAGATTATGGGTTATATTCTGAAAAGAATATTCTATATGATATATATAAGATATTATTTCACGGAGATTATATATCATTGAAGAATTATGTTGTAATTTTTCAATTATTTTTCAAAGGCTATTGATGATATTATATGTCTTAGCAGACATGAGAATATCGGATTTATAATTGCTAGTGCTTCCAACTAGCAATAATATTATTTGCTGATTATATTTATCAAGAATGTCTATAGTAATGGTTCCTTCTTTGAAGGATATATCCTTTTTATATATTTTGGGGGAAGAGATATTATACATCTTCTGTGAAGGAATATTGGAGTTTAGTAATTTACCTTTCCAATGAGAATTCATGATGATGGCTGATATCTGCAATTATAAAGAACTATGTCTAAATATTTTTTCGAGAGAAAAAATCTGCTAAGATGTTAGTAAATCCAAGATTATAAGAAATAGTATAATTATATTCGTCTAACTGTAAAAGCCATCGAATTTTTCGGCTATTATTATCATATTTTTTATTTTTTATATAATAATATAATCCTTTATTATCGGTTATGATTTGAAATGTTCGTGGTAATAACCAGAATTTAAAATTTGTGATAGATTTTAAAATTGTAATAAATTCTTTTTCATATGTTGAATAGTATATTTCGGGTTTTGTGAATTTTTTAAAAGTATATCCAACATTCTCTTTTTGATCTGTAACTAATACGTTGGTCCAATAATAATTGTTAGTATCTGTATAGAGTATTAGTTGATCATCTTTTGTAGGTATGATAGTTTTAAATTTTTTAGTAATAATTGTTTTAAGGTATTTAATTTTTTAATTGTATTTTTATTTTATCAGTTTCTCATCTTGATATTATTTTTTTAGTGTCCTTTTTATATTGCTGACTAATTGTATTTAGTTTTTTTTGTAAATACTCAGTATGTTGACTTAGTCTAGGAATATATTTTCTGTCATAATTTAATATGCTCAAAAAACTTTATAGTTATTTTACAGTATCGAATGTATCAGAGAATTTTTTGGTTATTCGTGGGATTATGAATAAAAGCAGAATTTATCAGAATTATTAACGGTGTATCACGAACGACATAAGTATAAATATCAGTGCAACGGACGGATTATGGTCTATGATGAAGATGATTTGACTGAAATTGATACAGGCAATAATGATTTAGACTTTCAATGGGGACCACAGACAGAGAAATTACTTTAAGATATACTTATTGAATATTCTTCTACTCCGGATAATATTTCTTTACAGCCTGATTAAGTAAGGACCTCGTTATAATTGTATCTACAATAATAAACGATATCTGAAAAAGTTGTGGACGCTATGCAATTAAAGGACAATAATATATGGCATCTAGAAAAGCAAACATAATAGAGACAATAATCAAAAGCATCTTATAATGGAAGCAATTATTGGAGGCAATAATCGAAGGTATCTTATAATGGAAGCAATTATAGAAGCAGCTATTTGTGTCTATAAAAACGGAGAACCTCCGACTTGTGGAGGATTCGCTAACCGCTTCCCACTATCACTTGTATTCTATCCACTCGCTACTCTCTCTCTCTCTTTCTAACTCCCTCTCCTCAACTGATATCATAATATTTAAATGTCACTTTTAAAAAATAATTTCATAAATTTTTAAATGATTATTTACACATGTCATCAAATCAATTATTTTTTTTAAATAATATAACATGATATTAAGATAACACCAAATTAAATATTTTTAAAATTAAATGACATATTACATGTTTGCTTATAAAGATTAATTTTAAGATATTTTTTATTAAAATTATAAATAATGTGAAATAGAATTAATTATTATGTTTAGATAAATGATGATTGTAGTTAATTTTTTTTTTAGTATTTATATATAATATAAAATAAAATTAATTTTTTATTTTTAAATTATATATATTATAAAATATAGTTAAATTTTAATATTAAAATTTAGAGATAATTACCTGCATGCCACACCATTTCATTTTGTTTATGAATTACTCATCCATTCTTAGTTAATTACGCTATGCACACTCAAAATATTATAAAATCTTACATACACACACTTAAGTTAAAATTTAATCAAAATCTATTTGAAAAAAAAATTATTAGTAAATCATTAAAATTATATTTTTACTCTTAGTAGTACATTTTTTTTCTTCCTCGATGTCACACTAAAGCGCTGATCTGTCCTAAAATCAATTCACGTCACAGATATTTCCTTCCCTTACCCTAACCTAAACATCAAAATTTTTAAGATTTTTACTCAAAATATATTTAAATATCCTTAAAATAATATGATGAACGGTTCAGATTTTTTGTAATCTAATTATAGTTAAGTTATTGGAAAATTATAATTACTCATTATAATGAAAATAAGTAAAAATATGTGTATGTAAAATTTTATAATATTTTGAGTGTGTATAGCGTAATTAACTAAGAATGGACGGGTAATACATAAATAAAACAAAATGATGTGACATATAGTTAATTATTTCTAAAATTTATATGTAATATAATATGTATAATTAAAATTAACAATATTATTTTTGAACTTCTTAATCTTGAAGTTGAGAAACATTTTTTTAAGTTTTCATATAGGGAGGAGTGCTTAAATCACATTTGGAATTTTGGAGAACAAGATATTTGACAAAAATATATATTTATATCACAAAGTGGGAAAAAAAAAAAAAAAAAAAAAAAACATTTCTTGCAGATCATATTATGAGCCAAATTCAGCGAAAAAAAGCCAAAAGGAGTGAAATAGTGCGAGAAAAATGCGCTGAAGATGGAGCCCGCAAGGTGTTCGACGAAATTACTGGCACTTGGGATTGCTCCCTGGCCCGCCGTAGTAGAAGTAGGTTCCCCAGTCGGAGCTGGAGGAGCTTCTGATGTCGTAGCAGCCGGGGTTCTCGGCCATGGTGGTGATGGACTGCACGGGGCTCAGGCTGTTGTCGCCGTCGACGACCTCCAGGTTGCGGAAGTAGCTGGATCGGGAGAAGCCCTCGACGGGGAACCTGCCGGATCCCATCTGGGTCGCCGTGTTCTTGCCGTAGGGCCGGGTGTTGACCACCTCGCCGCCCCATTCCACCATTGTCGCTCGATCCGTTAGATGCGTGAACAGTTCCGCCGGCCAGTAGCCGACGAGCGTGTTGTCGCCGAAGCTCATCCACCAGTTCCCCAGTTTCGGATCCTGCGCAGATTAGGGTTTAGGTTAAGTGTGTAGCCCGACAGAGGCATTTACTGGTTTTTTATTATTATTATTATTATTATTTTTATGTGTCTAATTAATTAATTAATAGTAACATTACACATAAATTTAATTATATTCATATCATATAAATATTTTAATATTAAAAAAATAACAATATATATATGTATTAAAATTATGTACATTTTAACATAGTAATTAATTCTATTTTAAATTATCTTTTTTAATAAAAAACATTTTCATTTAAAATTATGTATTCATTTGAAAAGAGAATATCAATGAGTTAAGTCATTAAACATATTTTGTACACATTTTTTTATAAAAATTATAAATTTTTTTGAGATATATATATATATATGATTAAAAATAAAATTAATTAATTGTGAAAATATTAAATAAAATTAATTTATATACTGAGAATTGTATAATTTATTTTATTTTTTTAAAAAATTAATTATGCCCAATTTAGGCATGAATCAAATAAGAGTTCATCGAAAATCTTGAATTATATGTTGATCCATTGGAATCACATCTTAACCCTTTGATTATGAGAATTACATTTTAAGCTATTGAATTTGAGGGCTAATATGTAAATTTACATATATTGCAAGCATAAATATTTAATTTGGAGATATTAATGTAAAGCTACCTATCTTTTTTCAGACTTACACATAAGCCTAAACATTAAGGTCTCCTTTTGTTTAAGATATTTTTTTTACTCAACACAAATTTTAACTATAAAAATTACCTTAATTTCATATTTAACACAAATACGAATATTAAAATTAAGGCCTCATTTGGTTCGAGTTTTTTTTAACAAGAAAAAAATATATTTTATTTTCTTGGACTAATAAAAAAAATTTACTTTAGTATTAAAAAATATGTAAGATGTGAAATAAAATTAATTATAATATTTATATTTGTAACGCGCCGTTGCCGGGTCCCAAGTCCCGGATGAGAAACGCGGAGGGTTGCGTTAGGCAGTCGACAGCCAGCGTAAAACTTGTCGAATCAATCATGACATGAATCCTTTAGAAAATTGCATTAAAGCTAGGGCGTTCCCTAGAAGCGACGCGCTGTATTGCCTGAATACAGTGAAAAATGAGCAAGGGCCGCTGCATCGGCGCCCGGGTGTAGTGAAAAATGAGCAAGAATCCCCACATCATGGACGGATGCGGGTAAAGAAGCTAGTCCATCATAGTAGAACTCAAGTCAGTAGGATTAGATTAGGAACTTGGAATATAGGCAGCCTGACGGGCAAGCTAATGGAGTTGGTGGATATTATGATTCATAGAAAGATTAATATTTTATGCCTGCAGGAAACAAAATGGGTTGGAGAGAAAGCTAAGAAAATTGATGGCCTAGGTTTTAAACTTTGGTACTCTGGTAAGAATAAAAATAAGAATGGAGTGGGTATAATTCTGGATAAGAGCTTGAAGGATCATGTAGTGGAAGTTAAGAGAAATTGTAATAGAATTATGGCTTTAAAAAATTATAATCAATGGAATGATTATTAACATTGTAAGTGTGTATGCTCCCCAAGTTGGCTTAGATGCGAGCACAAAGAAAAAATTTTGGAATGATTTAGAAGAGTTAATATAAGA